>JACGDI010005744.1:241222-260175 GCA_014898725.1 Jacaranda copaia | reverse complement strand
GTATACTGCCTTTTTATTTTATTTTAATTATTTTTTATTCAACCAAAACTTCAGTGGCAAATGGCAAGTTACACCTAATTATTTACTTGCAAAAAAAAAATTGAGTGGATCTATCTTACTTCTCGAATCTTGAGAGATCCTAGGCCTTCTTTGGTACCAAATCTCCACAATATTTTCCAATTCCCAGAACTTAAACAAACAAATCATTGTATTCTCCAATTTCACTTTCAAAAACTTATAAAATAATTCCCAAGATATCCTTAAAAATTCATCATAAAATCGATTTCCCAATACCCTACCTTAAATTCATCATAATAAATATATATACATACATCAATCATACAATTTATGAATATACATTTATGAATGAAATCAAAATATTCATTTCACTCCAGCAATCTAACAAAACAGTGATTAATGTGACATTTGCAATAAAATTTGTCCCGATAAAAAACACTATCAAATAAATAATTTTTTTTCCAAAATATTCTATACTTACCACCTAAAATACAAATAATCCTACTTTCTAAAAATCATACTCCCTAAATATTTTTCACAATTCATCCCAAAACCTAAACAAACAAGCCTCTGGACTTTGATGCGTAAATAAATGAAACAGTGGAATCATCTACCATTGCTTACAAAAGCAAAGGGCATGGGCAACCACTTTTTTATATTTTATTTATATTTGATAAAAATATATCAAATGTATTTAATTTTTATTTTATTATTTTTGTAAAAAAAAATTAATACACATAATATATATTCATAAAATAAAATAAAAGATGAAATACTGATTGAAATAGCATATTCGAACTTCATAGCCAATTGGCATAATGCATCAATAAGTAATAATCAAAAGTACAAACAAAAAAAATCATTCACTAGTTATTTGTCAACTGCACTAATAACTCCCATAAAAACTGCTATTCATAGAGGAGAGATAGGAATAATTTACAGCCTGTTTGTTTTCATTTTCAAGGCCCACTTTCATTTTTATTCGGCATGAAAATTGAAAACAAACACATCATTTCAATTTTTTTAGAAAAAACTCAAATTTTTTTTTCAAATTTTTTTTCAAACATATTTTCATTCTATTACATATCAATCAAATTCAAATTTAATTTGATATAAAGTAACTACTATTTTTTTAAATTAATAAAGTATATATATTTTAAAAAATAAATATTTTTAAACATAAAAAAATAAATTACCCTACTTTTCAATCCTATAACATATTTTAACATTATTTTTTAATATTTCATTTAACTACATCATAATTTTTATTTTCATTTTATAATTAATTTTTCAACTTTTAGAAATAGCAAAAAATGAATGGCCATCCAAATAAAACCAAATGCGCTGTTAATGGTTTGTCAAAAACCAATAAAGCCAGGGTAAAGTTGTAATATCCCTCATTCAATTTATAACGCGACTATAAACGGAGGGAAAAATCAAAATGCAATTTCCGGCGGAACGCGGTTTTTTGATGGTAAATATCGACGAAACGCAAAATGAGATATAAAATAAAATTTTATTACATACGTTGAGCTGATTGGTGACGGAATCTTCCTGATTGGTCGGAGAGAGGAGAACAGACCCGGTTCCCGACGTTGACCCCGCCCGAGCATATGAGTTGTGGGTCGTCAACCATGAATATTTATTAAAAGGCAGCCCATTTACCTGTGCGACGAAAAAGAATTAAACCCATATATAAATAACCAGAAAAGAAATTCAAAGAAATTCACAAAAGTACCAGTATAGTAATAGTAGAAATACGGACACCTTGGAGGTGGGAATTATGGGCTGAATGCGAGTGCACCGGGGTCTAGTGTTCCCGTTCGCAGGGCAAGTGCCGCACGTTAAACCAGCGTCGCAACTGTTGCTCGAATTAGAACACGTTTCGCCAATCTGTTAAATACCAAGAAAATAATTCTTGAGATTGTAATAAGAAAAACAATGATTTTCTGAAATGTTTATAATCCTATGTAGAGATATGAAAAGAATTGCCTTCAGACAGGATGAATAGCCCAAGAGGAAAGCTGTGATCAAGAACAGCTTTGTGGGCAGAAAACTGATGAGACCCTGAAGACAAAGAGAAAAAAGATCACAAAAAATTAGATTTAAAAAATGTAATCGGAAAAAAAAATGCAAAAGTAAGGTTAAAGTTCTGCATGCCTGCATCAGGAGCTCTCTTCAAATTTGTCTGAGAGATTTTTGTTCTTTCTTCCTCTGTATTTCTTCTGCTTTTGGTTCTTTGTTTCTTTCTTAGTTGTTTCAATGAAGGGGTTGGGTTTTAGGACATATCTTGGGCAGTTCTTATGGCTCTGGCTGGGGTTTTTTTTTGGACAGTTCAAATCTTTTGAGATTTGTCAAATATTATTTGATATTAATTTTTTTTAGAGAATATTGTTTGATATTAATAAATGATTCGTGTATAATTATAAATAAGTAATTCTGATATTAAAAAAGTTATTGTTTTTTTCTATAATAATTTTTTAGTCTCCACATGTGAGCGCGGAGGATATTATAAGAGTCTCAAGGGCCCCCCTTTGTTTTTAATTGAAAAAAATTAAAAATTAGGGATCTTTCAAATCTAAACTAATCGTCTTTGACTTAGTAGAATAAATTTAAGTGCAAGGCTCAAAATTTAGAGTGTATTTGGATGAGCTTATAACAACTCATTTGATTTTATTTGCAAAGGCATTTCCAGTTTAAATACATTTCTAAAAGATGAAAATTAGTTATGAAATGAAATTGAGATGTTTTTGGATGAAAAATTGAAAAATAATGATTAGAATATGTTATAGGATTGAAAAGTAGGTTAATTTATGTTTAAAAAAATTTATTTTTATCAAACATATGTATATTTCACTAATTTAAAAATAACAATGGGTACTTTATGTTAAATTAAATTTGAATTTGATTGATGTGTAATAGAATGATATGGTAGGTTTAAAAAGAATTTTGAGAATAAAATGTATACTTTTTCTAAAAAAAGTAGTGAAAAAGTTTTTGTTTCCAATTTATATTCCCAAATAAAAATAAAAATGGGGCTTGAAAATAAAAACAAACAGGCTATAACCTTCTCAAAACATCTTCTAAGATGTTAAAAACTATTGAATAGTTTTTTTTAAAAAAAATTTATAAACTTCTAAAATAAAATATTGTAAGTTTTTCAAAATATCTTATAAAATTATAGAAAGTATTTGGTAATTTTTTTTTTTTTATAAAAGAACTTATAGGCTACTAAAATAAAATGTTAACAACTCGTCTAATTTTATTTTCATAGGCATTGTTAGATTCCATTCTATTCCAACTGCTTGGAACTCCTCTTGTTAATCTCATAAATTATGCATTGTTAGTTGCAACAAATGCTGCGAGGCACCATTTTGCCGCTAGGGAGTCCAAACTTCGTCTTGAATTTGGGCTGCGCGGGCACAGGTAATATGATTCTGCTATCTTATTCTATTTCGGAGTATAAAACTTTGTTACAGGGTATGAAACAATTGTTTGTCTTGTATTTTCTGTACGGCCCTAATGCGGGTATGGGAGCATCTAAATATTGCTATATGGGCGGATTCAATGCGACAAGGTGTAATAAAATATCAAAAAAATTTAGTTTTCATTTTCGTTGATGGATTTCCTTTAATAGTTCTATCTAGGTGATTTAGTGTTTCTTGTGACTCTTTATTTACTCGTAGTTGATGCCAAAAATAATTTCCAAAGCATCAATTGAAAGCAAAAGGATAATTTTGTATTTTTGATAATTGTCATCCTATAATTTTGTACAAAGTCTTTTATATGACTAAGAACCCCACTAATTGGGATCATAACCGTCCATTAAGCCACTAATCATTTTCATACATCAGAATTAAAAATATGAAGCCATGTGTAGCCCATATTCCTCCTTTTTCTGTTGTGCATTGAACTACAGAAACCAAAGTAAATTTGAGTGCAGCTGGGCTATCTTTTGAGTGTTGCCCAGCTCTTCTTTTAATTGCAGCTCGACTCTTCTTTTGAGTACATCTCGGCTCTTTTTCTAAGTGCAGCTCAACTATCTTCTGAGTGCGGCTCGACTATTTCCTGATTTCATCTTGGCTCTTCTTCTGAGCACAGCTCAACTTATATATTGGGGGTCAGCTCGGCCTACAAAAGATTTCAAATCGATACTAAAACTTCATAAATATCTTTAGCTTGAGCTAGCGATACATACACATCACCTCTCCCCCCACAATTTAAGTTCAAATAGATTTGAACTACGACCGAATCCGAGCTAAAGGTGAATGCGGTGAAAGTGAGGCTATGCAGGGGGTGACACCCTATCTCCATTTCCAGTGAAATGCTTGGCCGAGCTGAATGGTGCCCAAAGTCGGCTTACAAGTGAGTCTGCCATTGTTTTGTCTCTTCCTAAGAACATCTATCATTTCTTTGGCCTTCCCTAGGTTCGCTTGTCTCATTCGTAGCATTAATGAGCTGTCCTATCTCACGTATCCCATGAGACACATGTACAGTGGAGTTTGAACCTAGGAGTTCAAAGGTCCTTTGCCTCTTTCTATTAATGCCGCTTGTTCAATCTTCCTTTTTCTTCCTCGTTTCCTCAAGTTTCTTACCACTTCATCTTTACTTTGGTAACATTCCGCCATCTATGTAGCGGTTGCCGTTGTGAGTCAAAGAAACTCCATTATCGCTTTCCACCGCGCCTCTAGAAAATGTACTCAAGTTTTTTCTAATTCCGCGCCTCACAATTTCACTATTTTATTTCCTTTGTAAGAGTTTTAAACCCACAATATCTATTGAGTTAGTTGGCGGTAGCAATTCGGATGACTCAGTTCTTAGCATCTTGATAGAAGTAATGAGGGAGACTAAGCAGGGGATGACACAGGCGGGATTACGTCATTATGAAACTTACTTTTCTAGAATGACTAGGCATAAAAGTCGTAGATTAAGAAAAATCATGGGAATCCCAAATGAGTACCCCATAGTAGTGCCTAAATCTTCAGATCGGCCACATCATCCCCCCTTAGGATTTTTGTGCTTCTATTTAGAGCAACTACGTGGTGAGTTGTGCTTCCCTTTGCGCGACCTATTTAAGTTAGTATCAAGAGGCTTGGGCATTCCGCTTGATCAGTTTACCCTTAACTTATTTAGGTTGATAACTGGCTTCCTTATCCAATGCAGATATTTACAAATAGAGCCTACCACTACCCTTTTTCATTCTCTTTTTTACCCCAAATCCCTCAGTTCTAGGCTATTTTACCTGACATATTAGGAAGACATGTGCTTCTTATCCAAATACCCAACTTCTGTGAGGCATTGGAAGAAATATTATGTGTATATTGCTGCGCCCGAGCTGTGGGGCTTCCCTAAAAAATAGATAGAGCATATGCCTTCAAAGAGCTTGGGCAGGAATAGAAAGTTTTTATCAAGTTGGCAGTTCTTACTAGATAGGCTAAATAGTTATCAATTATAGTTGACTTGCTTGGGAACACTAGGCTTCTTATACCACTTTGCCATGAGTCCTAAAGTTGAGGAGCTCCCAGAACCCTTTGGTATTTACCTTTATCTTAAGATGAACATTGCATGGGCGATCTTGTGTCTGACTTGCTTTCCACTCTCTCTCTCTTCTTTTTTTTTTTTAGAGAGGATTTCCATAAAGGCATTCTTGTTGGCCACGGTGGCTAGCTAATTGGGCAAGCAAAAAAATAACCCCCCCCCAAAGTGGTCTAGTAGCGCCAGCTCTTCCTACAAAACTCCTGTTGAGGCGTTTGCAAGGAAACATCAAACTTCTCCCCTAGTAACTCCAGCACCCAAAAAGCCTACCTCGCCGAACCAGCTGAACTAGCTTTGGCTGAGGAGAACATACCGGAGGAGTCGAGCGCCTTAACTTTGCGTCAAAGCTGACCTAACACCTACCTTATGGCCAGTAGCTCGATCTCGATGGACTCCACTCACATCTTAGGTAAGGACTTTCTGCAGGGGATCTCAACTACCTCAGATCAGTAGCTAGCTAATGGAATGCCTTTTGACAGCCTCCAAAATCAGTTTGCCTCTTACCTTTCAAAGGTATGCAATTCCCTTCAAAGGTTCAGGATTTCTTTATTTTTATCACCCTACCTGATTTTTTACCTTAGTTTTTCCAGACAAGCATCATTGCAGGGAGCGTTCTTGTACGATGGAAAGGGAAACATCAACAGTTGGAGTTAAATAACCAAAAATTGAAAGCCGAGATAGATAGGCTTCATGCTAAGATGAGCCAGTTCGCTGACCTGAGGCACCAGTAGCTTTTAACCTTGCAGACCAAGCATGAAGAGATGGAAAGTAGCCTTTCCAAGTCTAAGCTAAAGGTATCTAAGCTGATGTCTCAACAAGAGGAAACACTAGAGAAAGCTAAAGAAGGGGACCATCATGAGGGGCGGGACTCCTTCTTTGAGGGGTTCCAGTATACCAGGAGGGAAAGAACATCCTAGAAGCTTGCTGGTGATCACATCTGGCTGAGCACCTAAAAAGCAATGAATTTAAGCAGATATTGGTGAAGAAAGCCCTGAAATATTACTATTATGGCATCAACACCTATGCGGACCAATTGAAGGCTAGGGGCATGCTAAGCATGGGCTAGCTGGACAAGAATATTGATCGCATATACAGACTAAAATCTCTCCCTTTAGACTCAGAAGACGAAGAGGACCTTATTGTGAAGACGAAGGTGATCCTGCTGAGCCATTGTCGGTAGCCAATTTGAAGCTAGTGGACGATGTTCCAGGAGGGGTCGAAACGTCCCTTAGGGCTAAACCTTTGGGCTAGGTGGACGTACCAACTGCTATATCTCCAACTGGGTTGGCCAACCTTAGCGATTAAGGAGTCTTTACCATAATTCTTTGGCCCATCTATTAGGGCAACGTCTCTGCTCCCCCTCTCCCTTTTCTATGAATATTGTCAGTCGTTGTACTAAATGAAAAGAATTCCTATTATAAAGTATCGACTTTAACTTTTTGATATGTGGTTGGGTTAATAAAGAATGTTTGAATTATAATAAAACAAATTGATATTCAGTCTGTTGAGCTGACATTAATTTCGGCCTTTTACAATAGGCTTGGACATTAGTCGGTTGTCTTAAATCAGTCGAGCTGATTTTAGTTTGGTGTTCGCCATCTTCACTTGGACATTCATCCATTGTATTTGGATCAGTCGAGCTGATTTTAATTTGACATTCGCCATCTTCACTTGGACATTGGTCCATTTTATTTAGATCAGTTGAGCTAATTTCAGTTTGGCATTTGCCATCTTCACTTGGACATTCGTCCATTGTATTTGGATCAATCGAGCTAATTTTAGTTTGGCATTCGCCATCTTTATTTAGACATTCGTCTATTGTATTTAAATCAGCCTTAGAGGAACAAAAATGATTGAATTTCAAAACAACTTACAGGAAATAGAAATTAACCTGACCTAACTTTTTATGAAATAAAGCTAACATAAAACAAGACTAATACTGAAGACTCCAACAAAAAAAATTACATGTAAAAACGCCGCAAGTTCCATACATTCCACAGGCAAGTTATTTTCTTTCGCTCAACTGTTTCCAGCTCATACGCTCTTCCCTTCAGCACTTTGATCACCTTATAGGGTCTTTCCCAATTTGGCTCCAACTTTTCGATATTTCTAGATGCATCTACTCTTCTCAGAACCTAATCTCCCACCTGAAAACTGTGAGGCTTAACCCTCCTATTGACTGTAGTTTGAATCCTCTACTTGTATGTAGCTAGTGTAAGGCAAGCATTCTTCCTTTTTTCTTCAATCATATCTTGGGAAGACTTGAGCAACTCCCCATTCTCCTCGGGATTATATGCCAACACCCGATGTGATTCTAGACCCTCTTCAGCTGGAATCAACGCATCTACGCCATAGACCATACTGAAAGGTGTTTCACCAGTTGACACTTTAAGCATAATTATTTGGGCCTATAATACGCTGGGAAGTTCATCCACCTAATTGCCTCCGGCCTAGTTCAATCTTTCTTCAAACTTCTCAAAAGATAGTGATTAATGATCTTTGTTTGCCCGTTGGTTTGTGGATGGGCTACGATGCTGAAGTGTTGGACTATTTTCATCTCCCTACACCTTGGCCCCTTGGAATTATCTTCCATTGTTTGAGATCAACTCCATGGGGATGCCATATTTGCATACTATGTTCTTCCACAGAAATTTGAACACCTCATTCTCACTTATCTTAGCTAGTGGCTCCACTTCTTCCCACTTGCTAAAATAATCCACTGCCACCAATAGAGACTTTCTTTACTTAGCTATTATAGGGAAAGGCCCCATGATATCCATCCCTCATTTAGCAAAGGGGCAGGGTGCACTGATTTCATGCATTGGCTAGACCAGTACATGACTGATTTGGGAGTGCCTCTGACACTTGTCACATCTCTTCACCAACTTCCCTGCATCAACTCAGATAATAGGCTAAAAGTACCCAGCTTGAATAGTCTTGGAGGCTAGTGCTGTTAAGTGATTCCCGCAGCACTTTTCATGAATTTCTCGCAAAACGTATTCCCCTTCTTGAGGGGATAAACACCATAGCAATGGCTAAGAAAAAGCCCTTTTGTATAATAATCTATTTACTATAGTGAACCTTGTCGCCCGCACGTGCAACTTGTGATCAACCTTTATGTTATTTCCCTGCAAGTATCATATGATAGGTGTTCTCCAATCCTGACCCTCTTCCACAGTAAGAACTTCAACTCTGAGACTCCCTTTGTTTGGCTCCTAGATAGTTATTCGCTAGGTGTTGCTCTCAGTCAAGGAGCTGGCTATCTTGGCTAAACAATCTACCTTGTTGTTTTCTTCTAGAGGGATTTGGGTTATTTGAATCTCAGCTAGCTGCTGTCTCAATGTATCCACCAGTCACAAGTATTTGCTCATCCTGATTTCCTTAGCTTCATATTGTCCTCCGACCTGCATCACCACCAATTATGAATCAGTGAACACCTGGACACGTCTCGCACTACTCTGCATGGCCATTCTAATACCCCATATCATGACCTCATACTCTGCTTTGTTATAAGAGGCTTTAAAATGAAACTTTACTGTGAATTCCATCTTTTCACCTTCAGGATCAACAACTACAATTCCAGCTCCATTTCCCCATGTCTTGACGATCCATCAACATACACCATCCACAGGCCTTTATCTCCTATTATAGGTACATTTGCAACAAAATTCACCAAGGCCTGCACTTTTATAGCATTCTTAGAGGCATAGCTAATATTATATTCCCCCAACTCCATGGACCATTTGACCAACCTTCCTGCCATGTCAGCCTAACCAAGAGTCTGCTTTAGAAGGTGGTTAGTATGCACGACTATAGGATGAGATAAAAAATAAGGCCTCAACCTTCTTGCCGTGACCACCAGAGCTAGTGCCATTTTCTCAATCTATGGGTATCTCAGCTCGGCCGCATACAGGATCTTGCTGACATAGTACATCAACCTCTGCCCAATTCCATCCTCCTTAAGAAGCATCGAGCTTACTGCATGCTCGGCCATAACCAAGTACAAATAGAGAGTTTCTCTTGAAGTGGGCTTCATTAGTAAAGGAAACTCGACTAAGTAAGATTTCAACTCCTCAAACGCGCATTGTGCCACTTCTCCCCACTCAAACTATTTTACCTTCCTCAATATTCCAAAAAAGGGCAAACTTCTATCAGCTAATTAAGATATAAACGTGTTGAGAGCAGTTATCCTTCCTACCAACCTTTAGACCTCATTCACGATTTTGGGAGAACTTATCTCCAAAATAGCTTGAATTTTCTCTGGGTTGACCTCAATCCCCCTTTCTGTCACCAAATAACCTAGGAACTTGTCTCCCTTCACTCTGAATGCACATTTATTCAAGTTTAGCTTCATCTTGTACTTGCACAGGGTTTCAAAAGTCTTCTTCAAATCTCCCACATGATCAGCTCGGCTCACACTCTTCACCAGCATATCATTAACATATACTTCCATATTTCGATTAATCTGGTGCCTGAACATTTGACCACTAGCCTCTGATACATGGCCCCTGAGTTCTTAAAACCAAAAGGCATGACCAGATAGCAGTAAATTTCCTAGGATGTGATGAAACTTACCCGCTTACGATCCTCTGAGCTCAGGGAGATTTGATGGTATCCTTGTAAGGCATCCATCATGCTAAGGAGTTCGTACCCAGAGGTGGAATCCATGAGTAAGTCAATTCTGGGTAGAGGGTAGAAATTCTTCGAGCAAGCCTTATTCAAATCCCTGAAGTTTATGCACACCCTTCACTTGTGTGCATGCTTTGGTACCAATACCACATTAGAGATTCATTTTGAAAATTGAATTTCCACGATATACCCTACATCCAAGAGCTTTTCCACCTCCTGTTGAATTATGCAATCCTTTCTAGGCCTGAAATGCCTTTTCTTTTGTTTGACTAGTCTGATAGTCAGGTTAACATTGAACTTATACTCAGCTATTCTTGGTTTTATCCCTGTAAGGTCCTTAATAGAAAAGGTACAAACATCCACGTAATCTCTCAATGCAGTAATTAACTCTACCTTCAAGTCTATCCCCAAGTAGGAGCCTATCCATGTGATCTTGCTAGGATCTCTAAGAACTAATTCTATTGACAGGAGCTCTTCCTCTAGTTTAATTTTTTGTTATTTCTCTGTGACCAGAGGTTTGCCCGCATCGTTCTGCCTTTGCTTGCAAATGGATTCATCATTCTTATGACATCATTTCCTCACTGCATCCACATAGCACTTTTGGGAAGTATCTGATTTCCCACCATTCGCCCCACCATATATTTCAGCTTCATATGGTATGGGAAAACTACTGCCTGGAAGAGCTGCAACATGGACCTGCCAAAAATCATGTTATACATAGAAGGAGCATCTCGACTACAAAGAAATTTACCATACAGGTCTTCCGGTATATTCCTATCCTCAAAGTGACTAGCAAGGAAATCCATCCTCTAAGTTGAAACACCTCTCCTGAAAATCCAAAAAGCGATGTTTCTATTGGCTTTCTACTGGCTCCAACATGGTATTTTCTAGATCCATATGTTGGAAAGCATTATAGAAAAGAATATCTGCCAAGCTATCTCCATCAACAAAAATACGGGCCACTTCAAAGTTGGCTGTTATTGTTGTAATAACCAAAGCATCTTGATGGGGTAGACACAAAGCTTTCAGGTCATCTGGTTCGAATTGAATGACTGAAATGTCATTAATGCTAGAGATAGATGCCACCTCTATATTTTTATGTACTGCAACCCGGGCTTTGGCTTTTCTAGCTCGATAAGTGTCTCCCTTAACTGGGCCTCCTAAAATCATGTGGATCACCCCTTTAATTGTTCCATTTTTACCACCATTCTCCTCATTAGGTTGTGACATTTTTGGCTGCCCTTCCCAAACTTGTGTGGGGTATCTATCTCTGCCCCCAGCATCAACTTTGAGCACAAATTCATCCAATGGCCCATCTCGCACCAGCTTTTCCAACTCATTCCTCAGGTGATCACATTTTTCCATCACGTGCCTATACTCATTGTGAAAGAGACAAAACTTGTCCGACCTTGGATGCCTCAGTGGATCTTTATGAAAGCGTGGCCATCGGAGCAGGTTAAGATGTTCGATAGTCTGCATGACTTGTTCTCTAGATAGCTACAGAGGGGTGTAGTAGTCAAACTTAGACCCCATCATCGATGAAGCTTTCGCTTGTCGTACAAGTGCGGCCTTGAGTCTCTCCTCTTGCCTAGGTTTTTTTTTCATAGGATCTTCCCCCTGTCCTTTCTCTTCTTCTTTAACTCTCTCTGCTTCGCTTCATAATCCTCCTCTTCATGGATGTACTTCTCTACCTACCTCAGGAGTTCATCATAGCTTTTTGCGGGTTTTCTACTTAGGGACTAGAAGAAAGAATCGAAAGAAAGGACAAGGTCACAGTCCTTAAGCGAAGGCACCACTCAGCAACTTTAGAGTGGCTGACAGGACCTCCAAGGTGGCTGTAGTAAACTGCTTTACAAAACTTCTTAAGCTTTCAGCCTCTCCTTTTCGAAAGAAAAATAAGCTTTATGCACTCCTCCAATACTGTTTGTTACTAGTGAATTGATGTAGGAATCTTCAGATGAATTCAGCAAATGTATGAATAGATTAGGGTGGTAATTGTCCAAACTACCTTTGAGCAGTTCCCACCAGGGTGGTGAGAAAAGTCCTACACTTTACTCGATCTGAGAATTGATACAACAGGGACAAGTTTTCAAACTCACATAAATGATCGACAGGGTTAATAGTGCCTGTGTACCTGGGCACGTTGAAAGACTTGTGGTTCTTTGGGAATGAATCATGCAATATAGCCTCAAAAAATGGTAAGGCCTTGACCTCTTCTCCCGTCTTCCTTTCTATCCTCTTCCTCATCTCTTCCAACTCCTTTATCATCTTCTCCATCATTGCTACCCAATCCAACTGGGGTTGGTATCTCCTATTCAAATCATGTCCCATTGAGACCTGACTTTCTGCCATCATTTCTACATTTGCTAAATGAGTAGGGATCCTTATGTCTACCTCCTTGGGTATATCACATGTACCTTTTACTTTTCTTGGCTCATCCAGTATTACCCTTACTAGTGCCACTATTACCTCCTGCCCTCCCACGATCAATCTTGGATTACTGGAAAAGGCGACCTCACTATCACCATGCCCTACACAACTGCTCCTAAAACCAAGGTAGCCTTAGGACTCTATGCGAGGGTTCCGCCTGTGGGCATGTGCGCTACTGAAGTGACTTTCGCCCTTGCTAGAGTTATAGAGCTAACAGACCTCAAAAGAGGCACCGAACTATGAGAGAGTGAAATATTGAGTGCCATTCTCAATAGATAAGGAATGACCATGGGACCGGCAGCATCGACTGAGGGGTAGCATGCATGGCTCCACCAGACTAGGTGAAGGCGATAACACCAAATGTTAACCATAAGAAGTTAGCCAACTATTCTATAGTCATTTGCCTCACCATCGGAGATACTGGGGCAACCCTTCCCTTAGTGACCACCACCGGCACTGCAGTAATTGAGGGCAGAGCTGCGGGGACTATAAGTGTTTGCTTACTCTACGACATTATCCTCGTACCTGTGTCCCTGTTGTCTGCTAAATTGCTCATTCTCACATCTTAACTCCTAATCTAGTTTCCCATAGACAATGCCAACTTGATGCCAAAAATAATTTTCCAGAGCACCAATTGAAAGCAAAAAGATAATCTAGTATTTTTGATAATTGTCCTCTTATAATTTTGTACACAATTTTTTATATGACTAAGAACCCTACTAACTGATATCATAACCGCCCACTAAGCCATTAATTATTTTCATACATCAGAATTAAAAATATGAAGCCAGGTGTAGCCTATGCTCCTCCTCTTTTGGTTGTGCATTGAACTACTAAAACTAAAGTAAATCTGAGTACAGCTCGACTATCTTTTGAGTATAGCCCGACTCTTCTTCTAAGTGTAGCTCAGCTATCTTTTGAGTTCGGCTTGGCTATTTCCTAATTTCATCTCAGCTCTTCTTCTAAATATAGCTCGATTTATATATTAAGGGTCAGCTCGGCCTGTAAAAGTTTCAAACCCCTACTAAAACTTCATGAATATCCTTAGCTCGGGCTAGCGTTATATACACATCAGTAATTATGGCAACTAGTAGATATGCAATTTATGGTATGCTAGTTATAAATGATTTCAGAATAGCTAATTATAAATGATTTCACGATATCTACAAAACCAATTGATATAAATATATTTTTCATTAATTCTAAATATGTTTATGTTTTAATAGCATTTTTGAATGTTTGAACAAGTTGTGTTTCTGTAGAATGTCTTAAGAGTACATATTATTCATAAACATCTAGCCGAACTCTCAAATATCCTCAATGGGCATGTGCATATAAGTTCCATTAGTAGTTCTTGAAATAGTCTGTTTTCTAATAATATTCTATTTTCCAATAGTCTATGCTGTTTAGAAATACTAAATACACAAACATATAACATAGTATTGTTCTCGAAGTATATATTTTTGCTTTCTTGGTAATATTTTCTTACCTTAGTTTTAGACTCGATAAAATCATGATTTTTGAAATAACGTAGACTACAGGACCATCCAAGTTAGTCATAAGAACAAACTTTAGTTCTCAGTGAAATTGTGTTGTGTGATCAAATGGCAGAATTACCGGATTGGATAAGCAGTTTGGCAGGTTTTTTATTGAATTGGCTTGGTCTTTTATGCTCAACTTATAATGAATTTACTAGGTAGATTTATCATTGATCTCTGTATTTCAACAATTTTGAGCATCTTGTCACGAACTTGTCCCTTACAAGCTGTCGTGCGACACTTAACCTCTTGTTTATCCCTTGCGACACTAGCTAAGTCAGCCTCACCCCTGTTGCAAATGCACAAGTGCTATGTGTGCCAATGAGTTAGCCAAGTGTTAAGCACAAGAGAGACTTTGAGAGAAAAAATCAAAGAGGCTTCTATTACTTTGATTACACTTTCTTTACATTTCTACTTCCTACTTCGTTACTTCACTCTACTTCGTTCTTACTTCTTACTATCTACTTCCTTCTACTTTTTTCCTACTTGATTTGTTACAAATGAATTCCTCGCCTATATATACAAATCTCCTCCAGAATCAACGGTGGAGATCAACTTAATCCTACGGTCTAGATTATAAATCTAGAATTTTTCCTTACTTTAGAATTCTCCATAATAATCTCTAGAAAATTCTACACAAGTCCTACTACTTTCTACAAGTATGTACAAGTTTCCACAAGGTTCCAGAGTCTTATGGATCGGCGTTAACTTCTTCTGTCCAGCTCCCTTACTTGTCTTCGGTCGGGGCGTGACAATCTACTTACTTTCTGCTTCGAAGACAATGCATAAGGGCCAGAAATTCTGAAGGAAAAAATAAAAGATAATTAAAGAAAAATGTAAAAAGACCAATGTCCTTAATCAATATAAGACTTAAAGATACAAAAATGGTCAAACATTTATTGTTTTCTTCTTCTTAACATTTTAGCTACTCGTTAATCATAATAATTCAACAGTGACGTTTTTCCGTATTTGCTTCTTGGGTGCTAAAGCAATGTTGCTGCTGGGAAATTATTTGGAATACCACTTCGAGGAAACACATTCTCATGCCTTTTGTCAGCTCATTTATCATTTATGGAAGGTACTGGACACACTATTTATGCCAAAAATTATGTTTTGCTAGAAGCAAAACATTTACTCCAAGTTCCCCTCGGATGTCAGCTTTTGTTTAACCATTATTCTATGTCTCTTTCCTGGTGTGATAGTGCAAGCTGCTTTAGTTTAAAAGACGGGTTTATCAAGAGCAGAAGGTGATCCATTAAAGTGGTTTAGATGATGTATATTTTTTTTCTGGTTGACATTTTTTGCAAGTGTACCTTCATAATGTAGCAATTCATTTCTTCGGTATGAGTAGCATACAAAAAATATTTACTTCTAAGAGAAATTTTGCATGTAGAATGCATATTTTAGCTTGTTGATTTGGATTTTTTTCCCTTATAGTGACCATTTTTGGAAGAATATTTCCGTTCTATCTGTGCAATCATGTTCTTGATTAAAAGTTCCGCTCTCTTATTGTATAGAAACTAAGACAGGGTAAATAGGCTTCAGAATTGATTTGATTTTTATCTAGTCATCACATATCATTTGCACTTCAAATCAAGTAAACTCCTTGTGTTATTTGATGTTGCTCCTAGAAGATTCTGCTTGTGATATACAATAAGAATAATTGACACCTGCACCTCAAAATTGTGGTAGCAACCACTTTGCATTTTGTGGCACAGAATTTTTCGCCACTCACAATATTGTATTCCTAGTCAGTTTTCTTAAACCATGGCTACTCATTATCCAAATCCCTCACGCCCCCCCCCGCCCCCCAATGCTGCAAGTTTTCATCAATGTCTTACTCGGTCAAGTGATTTTGCAAAGCCATGATAAGATCACAGAGAAATCACTTCAGAGTTCTGAAGGCTCAAAAGTTTGTGAGGCCTTGTTAGTTTGGTACATGCATGGATAAGTAAGCTAAAGTTGTGATAAGTTTCTCTTCACTGTATTATAATATATTTTATCTTTTTAGTATTTACTTCACATCGTTCTTCTTTTTACCACCGTCATACTATGTTTATATGCAACAAACTTATAAATTCATCATTATTTAACAATTAAACTTGATTTGTGTGTTCAAGATTGATTGCTTTGGCCTGTAATTCTCTTAAGTTTTGTTTTGTTTTTCTTTCTGAATTCTTCAATAAATATTTTCTTAATATAAGGAGGTTAATTTTGAATCTTGATATCATTGGTGGCACCAGGTAAGTAGCATGAACTTATGATTGTTTTGTATTGTAGTGTACGACTTCAGAGAGAAGTTCGCACTTGGTGCAAGCAATGACCACATAATGTTCTTGTTTTTCATTAGAAAATAAAACATTATTTAGTGTAATCATTTCTAAGGACAATAAATATGGGGGGCCTGTGATGGCCCAGCCTAAAGTCGCACTGCAGATCAACAAACCTTACCTGCACATCAAAGGGGTTGACGCTACTTGAACAGCCCACTAAATTTAGTCTAACCACAAAATGGTGTGGGTTCTTTCTTTAAATCACATCCGCCTTGCAAGATTTTTATATATATTTTTCCATCCCTTATATACAGAATCATAACACACCTGATCCCACCCTTATTAATGAATAAAAGGGGGCAATAGCTTATCCTCTTCTATCGAACAATGATAAGTTGGCATAAATTTGTTTAGCTTCCTTGGAGAATAATTAAAAATTAGAAAAAGATCATAATTTCATATTTTATTTAATTAACTTATAAAACGTAATATTATAAACAAGGAGGGCAATTCTCGGGTCCAACCGCCATAGTCCATACTTATTCCATCTCTACTAATGGAAAACAATGTTTTGACATAAAAAATTTCTCTCATTTCAAAAAAAAAAAAATAGAAAAAAAAATTGATGTAAGTCTATCTCACAATATACAAACGGAGACGTGATTCATATATCTAATAACCCTCAAATAAGCAATCCTCTGAAGTCTATAGAGCTTTGATCCTCGCAAAACTCGCTTGTAGATACAACAAACAAATGATATATTTTGCTATAAGAATCACAGCCATAGAAGGAGAATTATTAATATTGTCAAACTAACCCAATGAGTTTGGAGCTGTCTGCTGGCCGAAGAGTTATTCCCCGGCCCTTGTGCTCTTCCGGTAGGGGACAACGCAGCTGGTGGCGGAGGTGAAAGTACAGGGATGTCGCATGTACCAAACGTTGCATTTACCTGCCGGATGTATACTTAAGCATTAGTTACATTGAGTAAAGAAGTCATACAGAACTTTAATGGTAAGAGAAGTACACAAAATGTGGAGTTAATAGTTATTGGCTATTTTGTTAAGAAGCATACCCTGCAATAGGCAATACTGCCGCAGCCACAGGTTAGATGCCCATTTGCTTCGTCAACAGCTTCTGGGGATCCCCCTCCGTCGCTCCTCTACAAAAGTAACAAAGAATTCATGCGAAAACAAATAATGGCATATTTGCAAGAGCTTTGAAGCATATTTGCAAGAGTAAGAAGTTAAGAATTCAAGCAACAACTAGAAAAGGCTCATTTGCAAGAGCTTTTGTTTTTGAAAAAATAAAAAGTTAAGAATTCAGGCAACAATCAGTAAAGACGTGTTTGTAAGAGCTTTTACTTTTAAAAAAATAAAAAATTAAGAATTTAGGCAACAATCAATAAAGATGTTTTTGTAAGAGCTTTTTCTTTTGAAGAGATAAAAAATTAAAAATTCAGATAACAAGTGGTAACATCGTATTTACAACATTTGCGAAAGTTTTTGCTTTTGAAAAAATCAAAAGTTGAGTAGAAGTTCCACCAAGGTGAAAAGTTGGGGTGAGGGTCACTCTTATTTTTTTCTACTTTAACTTTAAAAATTTAAAAGTAGAAGCACTATTTCCAAGCACTCCAAAACAGCTCAATTCAGCAGATTTTAGTGAAAAGCAATTTCTTAAAATTGTTGCAAAAACTACTTAATTCTTTTGGTTCCATAGGATTTTCCTAATAGCAAATCAGTTGAGAAGAACTTGCTGAGTCTCCATACCTCGTAAAAATCAACTGCAATGAAATTTGGCCAGCGTTTGCCATCAGCTTCATAACAAGTGTTCATCATACTGATCAGGGCAGCTGAGTTGTCCACACAAGCTTCTGATACATTTGGATTTGTTGGGAAGTAATTCATAAGCACCAGCGATTTCGAAGTTGTGTTCATGGGAGACGATTCTGAACGACTCGGACAGGAACCGGCAATCATCCCACCATCTCCATCTACAAATTGACCACATCTTAGTACGATTTCTTATCAAACACATAATAAGAAAATATGGGAGAGTCGATATTTAAGGAACATATCCATAGCTTCTCAATGAACAAGACATTAGTTGCCTTTATGATACTCTTTCAACATTTGATCTTATCTAGAATTTTTAAATTTTGATATATGTTCGATATGGGATGAATAAATGGGCTACTAATCGAGGTGTAAACTTATTTTTTTTATGATATGGATAAATAAAGAGGCTATAAATTGAGGTTTACACTTATTCTTTAGAACCATGAAATCCTAGTAGGTTGGGTCAATTATTAAAGATATATGACTTATCTTTATAAATATTGTAATAATTTTAGTTACAAGACTATAAGGTATTCTATCTTTATTTTTCCATTCTTCATAATTATCTTCTATATTATTCTCTTTTACTAAATATTGATTTGAACATTGGAGGGTTTTTGCCAGAAAACACACTGGCATCCCTAACAATTTATTTTAGTGAACAAATGCTTAAAGACAGTCTGATTTAGATTAA
>JACGDI010005744.1:193684-241122 GCA_014898725.1 Jacaranda copaia | reverse complement strand
CATATCATCCACCGTTGGCCAATCTTCACCATTTTGAGGCATTCTAGAAAGCGGGAACCAGTATTGATTAAGGCCCGATGCGTTAAATACTTTTGTCAAACCTTGCGGAGACGTCACATAGTCCTCAATAAAAATGGTGACTATTTCCGTCGGATTTCCTTCCAAAAATATTTGAATTTCTCGCAACACGTTAATAGCAGGTTGCTGCAAAACCATTAAAACAAAGAAAGATGCATCGGATCAATAATGGGGATGAAAGTGTTTTTATACTCGGTAAATCAAAATGCGATTTTAGGGTCATATATGGGCTTACAAATGCTGTTATATTTAAACACTTTCCATCAAACGAGTGACACAACCAAATGTCGTCGTTGAAGTCGTACATATCAAGCATAAGTCCTCGGACGCCATTCTGCAAAAGGTTCAAATTTGTTGATACAACTCAAGGAAACAATACAGTACATGAAAATTATTTACTCGGCATGTAGTTGAGGTATACAGTATACTGCCTTTTTATTTTATTTTATTTATTTTTATTTTTAATTCAACCAGTACTTAAGTGGCAAGCAACACCTAATTATTTACCAAAAAAAAAAAGTTGGAGTGGATCTATCTTACTTCTCGAATCTTGAGACATCCTAGGCCTTGTTGGTACCAAACCTTCACAATATTTTTCAACTTCCAAAACTTAAATAAACAAATTAATATATTCTCCAATCTCACTTTCCAAAACATATAAAATAATCCCCAAAATATTCTTAAAATTCACCCTAAAATCTATTCCCCATACCCTGCCCTAAGTTCAACAATATAAATATATATACATACACCAATCATACAATTTATATAACGCATTTATAAATAATATCAAAATATTCATTTCACCCAACAATTCAATAAAAAAGTGACTAATACGACATCCATAATAAAATTTATCCCTACACAAAATACTATCAAACAAATAATTTTCTTTTCCAAATATTCTTTACCTACCACTTAAAATATAAATAAATAATCATTACATTTCCAATTCTACTTCTCAAAAATCATTCTTCCAAAATATTTTTCCTAATTCATCCCAAAACCTAAACAAATAGGCCCCTAGACTTTCATGCGTAAATAAATGAAACAGTGGAATAATCTATGATCGCTTACAAAAGCAAAGGACATATCCAACCACTTTTTTTATATTTTATATTGATTTAATAAAAATATATTAAGTGTATTTAATTTGTAATTTATTATTTTTATAAAAAAAATTTAATGTACACAATATATATTTATGAAATAAAATATAAGATAAAATATTGAATAAAATAGTGTATTCAAACTTCATAGCCAATTTGCATAATGCATAAACAAGTAATAATTAAAAGTACAAACCAAAAAGTCTTGCTCTAATTATTTCTCAAATGTACTTATGGGCTTACATAAAACAGCAATTAGTAGGGGAGATATAGGGAGAGTTTAATTGTTAGTCAACCAATAAAACCAGGGTAAAATTGTAATATCACTTAGTCAATTTTCGGCGAACGCGGCGTTTGGATGGTAAATAATGACGAAACGTAAAATCAGACAAAAAATAAAATTTTATTACGTACGTTGAGTTGATTGGTGACGGAATCTTCCTGATTGGTCGGAGCGAGGAGAACAGACCCGGTTCCCGATGTTGACCCGGTCCGAGCATACGAGTTGTGGGTCGTCAGCCATGAATATTTATTAAAAGGCAGCCCTTTTACCTTTTCAACGAAGAAGAATTAAACCCATAGATAACCAAACAAGAAATTTCAAAATCAGGAAAATAGTAGAAAATATGGATACCTTGGAGGTGGGAATTATGGGCTGAATGCGAGTGCACCGGGGTCTGGTGTTCCCGTTCGCAGGGCAAGTGCCGCACGTTAAACCGGCGTCGCAACTGTTGCTCGAATTAGAACACGTTTCGCCAATCTGTTAAATACCAAGAATAAAATTCTTGAGATTGTAATAAGAAAAACAATGATATTCTGAAATGTTTATAATCATATGTAGAGATATGAAAAGAATTGCCTTCAGACAGGATGAATAGCCCAAGAGGAAAGCTGTGATCAAGAACAGCTTTGTGGGCAGAAAACTGATGAGACCCTGAAGTCAAAAAGAAAAAAGATCACAGAAAATTAGATTTAAAAAATGTAATCGGAAAAAAAAATGCAAAAGTAAGGTTAAAGTTCTGCATGCCTGCATCAGGAGCTCTCTTCAAATTTGTCTGAGAGATTTTTGTTCTTTCTTCCTCTGTATTTCTTCTGCTTATGGTTCTTTCTGAGAGATTTTTGTTCTTTGTTTCTCTGTATATCTTTTGATTTTGGTTCTTCGTTTCTTTTCTCGTTTTTACAATGAAGGGGTTGGGTTTTAGGACGTAACTTGGGCAGTTCTTATGGTCCTGACTTCGCTTTCTGTTGGACGGTTCAAATCTTTTGAGACTGGTCAAATATTATTTGATGGTAATTCTATTAAAAAAGTTACTCTTTTTCGGTATAATAATTTTTTGGTGTCCATGTGTATGCGAAAAGGATATTATAAGAGTCTCACGTTCCCCCGCCTCCCCACCCCCCTTTGAAAAACTAAAAATAAGGGATCTTTCAAATCTAGATTAATTTTTGACTCAGTAGCATAAGTCTAAGTGTAATATTCAAAATTCAGATAATGTTTTGGGTGAGCTTACAAACTTTTTAAAGTATCTTAAAAAATATTTGAGAATTTAAAATATATCAAAACATTATTGGTAATTTTTTTAAAAAAAAAAAGCTTATAAACTCTTAAATAAGATATTAAAATAAAATTTCAATAAATTTATTTAATTTTAATCATTTTAATTACAAAATTACAACTACTAACATCTTATAAGCTTAATTATCTTATCCAAACAGTTTAAGGGCTTATTTTTTTAAAAAACAATTAGTATCTTATAAACTTTAAAAATATCTTATAAGATGTAAGAGTTTATAAAATTTTTTAAATAAATTTAACTAAACACCCTTTAATGAATTCCTAATGTGATTGCATTTAAAAAAATGTTAAAAATAAGTGACTTCTATTCTAGGTTTTATGATTCACTAAAATTATTGTCAACTTATTTGGAAAAAGTACATTAATGTATAATTAAATATGCATAATTTGTAAAGATTGAATACATTTTACTGAAGTGAAAATTTAGATTAAAATTAAAACAATGCGAGTTTAACAAAAATAGAACCTTTTTAATTATAAAATCACATCAAATTTACGTTCTAAAGAAACTTACAAAATTATAGAATTCACTAAAGTGCCAATTTTAAATTAAGCTATATTTATATTGTTACAACTTGTACCTTTTAATTTTATTAAGCATTCCATCAAATTTATTCTAACAAATTTTAATAAGAAAACCGGAACATGCAAAGCAATGAACTTATCGAATATTTTACTGATTGCTTATGCTAAGTTTCTAACTAATCCTTTGTTTAAAAAAGAAAGTCATGTTCGATTATTGAATTAGTAAATATTAAAGCTTAGCTTGCACGTAGCACGCGGAAAGTCAACATCGGTATGAAGACTATTGTTCAATTAAAAAGAAAAAAAAAAGTAGTGAAATCCCAACTACTTTTCCCTACTATAATCTACAAATATATATATATATATAAAGATATTATATTTACGCAAGAAAATGTTGCCACACCGACATTATTAATAAATCTTGTATTTTTATGTAAAAGATATTTACATGTGAAATTTATTTAAAAGAAAAAAAAAACATGTTCAACAATGATTTGCCTTTTATTCAATTTTTCTTTCGAATTTTCTTGGAAGGGAAAAGAGAAGGTTTGGAATTTTGCATGCAAAGGGAAAAATTAAAATTGATTTAAAGTAGTATACAAGTAGCATTACTATTTGTGTACAATTTTGTCATTTTGGTAACTAATATAAATAAATTTATTATGCTCTTTATATTTTTTAAAGTTTCTATTCCCTTAATTCTAATTTTCTCAATTTTTGTTACTTTTGTTTGCTTTTTCTGTTTTTCTTTTTCCTCTTTTGCTTTTACATATTTTCCTCTTTATATAAAGATTACTTATTTATTAGGGGTGTTTTTGGTATCCCTAATCACTTTGCAATCCATTTCTATAAAATGGCTGGAATGTTTGAGAATGATTATTCGAATTATGTTTAAGTCCATCCTTTAGAATCCCATTTTAAAGTTGTTAAAATTATTTTGAATTTCTAGACATGAATTATTCCCAATTTTATTTAGTTAATTATACTTGTGGAGAAGTCTGATAATCGATAATGATTTTACAAGTTGTCTCTAAATTAAGAGGGTGTTTAAATGAGTTTATAAGCTTTTTAAAAAAAAAAATTATAGTTGTTTGATAATTTATGAGATATTACAAAGTGCTTGGTGAAGTTTCTTAAAAATAAGCCTACAAGCATCTAAATAAGATGTTACAATTTTATAAACAGTATTTTTTGAAAAAGTATAGGTAATTTTTGGATATGAATTATATGTTTTGAATTATATATTTTGGGAAAATGAGTTTTGAAAGTGAGGTTAGAGAATGTGATGTATGTTTGTTTATATTATAAAATTATTTTGAAAAATTTTGTTTATATTTTAGGATAAGATAATTTCAACTATAGCAGTCAAATTAATAGTTTTTTGTTGGGATTTTGGGGGTGAAAATAAAATTGAATAATATTTTTTATTATAAAAATAATAATAATAAAATATATAATAAATGTGATTATTGAATATAATTTTTTAATTGTAAAAATAATGATAAAATATTATGATATGTAATGGGGTTTTTGATAATAAGTCAACTGATTTGAAATAGTATTTTTGGAGTTAGTATTTGTTGTTTTGGGAAGAAAGTAACCCATATGTTCAGTTACATTTTGCCAAAATAAATTTGTTTTGGCAAAATGTAACCAAACATAGCTATAGCGATTCTAACTTATTTTTTTAAATATTAAGAAACTTCATTAATCTTAATTATATGAATTACAAAATTATTATTACTAATATATTATAGATATTAAAATCCTATTTTACTTAAATATTTTAAGAATTTATTTTTAAAATAAAACCTAATATCTTATAAATTTTAAAATGTCTTATGAAATATAAATGTATATAATTTTTTAAATAATTTTAGTCAAACATACTATAATCCTATAATAGGATATTAATTTACTAGATAAGATGTTTGCTTGAAATTGAGTACCCAATCTACTAGTTCTACACTCCGTATGCATATTTTCTGAGGTGTTTACTTTTTCAAAGCTTTTTAAATCAGTCTCATAAATGGCTAATGAATTCGTATATTTTATTTGAATTTGGTGTTTCACAAATATCATAAAAATATAGGGAATATTTGGTTATATTTTTTGATTTGATTTTATTATATATTTTAGAATAATAAATTATTAAAGAATGTGAAAGTTAGTTTTATGTATATTTGTTTATATTTTAGATGAGATGTTTTTTACTATAACAATCAAATCAATTTTTTTTTGTTGGTTTTGAGAGTGAAAATGAAATTGAGTGGCCTTTTTTTATATTAGAGTAATAATAAAATATATATAATATATATGTATATATTGGAGAATGTGTGGTTTAGAGAGAAAATGGAGATATGTTTGGTTATATTTTTCCAAAACAATATTATTTTGAAAAATCAATTGTTTTGGAAAAACATAACCAAACAAAGTCATATTAATTATATAAAATTGATATGAGTAGCCCAATAGACCCAGCCCAACAATTATCGACTCGAAAGCATACTTCCAAGCCCACTTTGCATCTAGTGCTCAACTACGTTTCCAAACTCATTTCCAGAATCAGGTAGGCCCATCAACCATCGCCTTTGTACATATGTACTATCATGGGCTGAGCCACTCAATTAGAACCTCCAAGTTGAGTGGATTGTTATCGACCTAATCCGACGTGAGGTTTCAGGCTGCCTAGTTCTCTAAGTTATTTCTCTAGTCGACCACCTTCTGTGGTTGATCACTCTCGACTAAAGCACTCACTCTGACGCCGAATTATATCCCTGCCATATTCGATGCCCTGACAGCCAACGTATCTTCGCATTAATGACACATGTCACCTTAATACCACATTTGCCACCAATTCTGTCAGGAGGCGCGCCTCCAAAGTACTATTCTCCTAGGAAAGTAAGAGGTGATACCACTTGGAATAATACAAAAATGAGAAATGACAAATAGCTCCAGGTAAGGACAAAAGTCTTTTACACTTGATATGAGCATCTTAAACATATCATCCATCTAGAGAAGGTTATAAATATCCTGTTGCCTATCGTCCTCCGGGTATGCCATTTTTACCATATGTTTTTACTTTGTTACTCAATTCCCTTACTCAATCAGTACTAACTTGAGGGTCGGAATGCCTTAATTGAGGGTACCTCAACTAGTCTAATGTTTGCTAGTGGTTGCTGATCTCAGTCCAAAAAGATATCACTGTTGGATTATTCGACCACTCTAATCGAATTAGCCTAAACACAACCCAATCCAAAAAAACAGCTGTCAACCTCATCAAAAATATTTACTTAAATATACTCTTGATATTGATCATAGATATTTATCAAGCATTTGCGATGTAAAATATGAAATAAAACAAATGATCAAAAATGCAGTGTAATTATTACTACAACTTCGACTGTTGCTTTGGAAAAATATAATCAAATAAAGTCATATTAATTATATAAAATATTTACTAAAAAATACTCTTGATATTGATCATAGATATTTATCTAGCATTTGCGATGTAAAATATAAAATAAAACTTATGATTAAAATTGCAATGTAATTATTACTACAACTTCGACTGTTGCAAATTTATGACTCATATTATTTTATGGGACATTTAAGCAAAGTTTCGGTAGTGTTTTGATATGTTTTTGTTTGATTTTATTTTGTGTTTATTATGTGTTCTGAGAGATTAAATGTTGAAACAATTATGGGAGAATGTGAAATGAAGATTGAGGAATGTGATTGATGCTTGATTATGTTTTTTGGAATAGTTAAAAAATAAGTTTCGAAAGTTTTGATATGTTTGGTTATATTTTGAAGGATACATTTTATACTTGATATGGGATAGCCTAACAGGCCCACTAAGCAAGTCCAATATCAGTTCCGTTCAGGCTAGCAGGCCTACTAAGCCTAACATCAGTTTTGGAGCTAACCCATTTGACAATAACTATCTGGTCAAGTAAACTATTATCGATCAGGACCAGCAGGATATGTCACCTATTCTAGCCTTTTTTCGCCATGTACCAGGTCGATTACTTAAAAGGTCAACCAGCTAGGTCCGGTCAACTGCTGTCAACCTCAAGTCTTTTTCTCCGACGTTGACTCAGACTCAGGCCGCATTTACTATTCTGCCAGACATCATGCCCTGCATTAATGACATGTGACTGCCGATACAATTGCTGCCACCAATCATGTCACCATCTTTGACAGAGAGGCACCTACCAGAGGTACTGTTCACCCTGAAAAATGGAAGATTGTGCCATCTAGAATAGTATTGAGATATGGAATAACTATTTATCCCTTAGCAAGGATTAAAGCCCACTACACCTTATAGGGGCACCATGGACAAATAATGACTGAATAAGGCTACAAATACCTTATATTCAACCACGCTCAAGGTAATGCCAAATACACCATAAGCTTTTTATATTCTGTTCGATTACCTCATCTCGACCAGAATTTACTTGAGCGTTGGAATGCCTTAGCCAGGGGCACCTCGACTAGTTTAACGTGTGTTGATTGTTACAAATCTCAAACCTCAAGAAGAATAATGAGTGGATTACTCGACTTCTCTGGTCGGATCAACCCCAAACAGTTCTCTTTCACTCTAAACTATTTTCAACCCCATTATTTTGGCGACGTTTATGGGAAACTCTTGAGATTGCAACAAAAAAAAAGGTTAACACACGCAGAGCCCCATCTAGAAAGGAGAAGAATAGGAGGTCCACATCTCCACCTCCCCCTCCACCCCTGCAAGGTGCACATGCTCCAGGCCCCAGCGCCTTTAAGGAGTAGATGGTGACATTAACTATGTCTCAGTTAATGCAGCTAATAAGCGAGCAAATCTCTGCCCAAATTTCAGCCCAATTGTCCACCGCATTAAATAGGCACACCACAGTGCCCGCCCTTGCTGCTAGTGCCATCCCTCAGCTGCCTCCTCCAGGAGAGAGGTCTCCCCGAAACAGCCGTAATGGCCAAGAATCTAGGCGACCGCCCATCCTCTGTGAAACCAGTCCTAGACGCTATCAGGAGGAGAGGAAACAGCCAGAGTTATGGGAAGAGATTGCAAACTCAATAGACCACATTCGACCTGATTGAGCCTAACAATGCGATAAGGTCGAACGCTCCGTGCGTGAACACCACGATGAAATGGAAGAATCTACGGACCTCATCAACTAACCTTTTCAAGCCCCGCAACATGATAAGGTTGAGCGAGCTAGGCCATACCTTGACAGAAACGCTACCTAGGCAAATCGAGAAGAATGGGAGGAAATGTCCCACAAAGTCCAACAGTTGAATAAGCGCCTCAACGAGATGTCGGGGAGAAATACTGAAAGAGCACCCAACTTAGAAGGCCCTTAGAGATCTCAATGCAAGAAGGGATCTCTGTTTGTTTAGGATATTATCGACGAGCGTATTACTGTCGACGCAAAGGTTCCAACTGGCCTGCCGAGGTATGATGGATCAACGGACCCTAATGAACACCTCATTGTATGGACACGATAAGTACAAACACGCCAAAATGCTGGTAACCACCTTCCAAAGCATAGCACTAGACTGGTTTGTGAAGCTCGAGCCGTCATCAGTTTACTCCTATGATCAATTGTGCAACAAATTCTTACACCAGTTTGCCAGCAATCGAAAGGTAAAACTCTCCCACACCCATCTTCATACCGTAAAACAGAACGAAGGGGAGTCTCTTCAGGACTTCTTCACCAAATTCAACACGGAGGTCCTCGGGATTGATAACTCCAGGATCGAATTCTTAATCGATGTATTATTCTTAAGGCTAAGGCACAAGGAATGCGCCAACGCTCTGGTGCAAGAACGGCCCCAGACGATGGAAGAGTTGCTCGACCTGACTGAGAGGTATATGATGCAGGAAGAGATGAATAGGCTCAAATTCGAATCCTTCAAAGTTGATAAGAAGAAAAAAGAAAAAGATGACCAGAAACAAAAAGAGAGATATCGATCTACCATCAAGCGATTCCATGACTATACATCCTTGAACATCCCAAAGAGGGAGGTTTTGTATGCCATTTAGCATGATAACCTCCTCAAGAAGCCCAGAAAGTTGACGGAAACTAAAATCATGAAAAAATCAAATAAATATTACCACTTTCACAAGCAAAAGAGGCACGACACAGATAAATACTTCAATCTCCAAGATGAGATTGAGAGGTTAATCAGGTAGGGACACCTTAAGAAGTACATAGCCGTGGACCCCCAAGTCGAAGAGGGCAAAACCAATCAAACTCCCCGTAGAAAATGGTCAGTTACCCCTAGAAGGGAAGAAAAGAAACCCACCCATGAAGATCGCCCACCCATCTGAGGAGTCATTGATATGATTGCGGGTGGTCCCACTAGGGAGGACTTAAAATCTACTCAAAGACAAACACAAGGGAGGCTCAAGTTAGCCAAAGCCTCTCTCGTCGAGACAACATTCCATCTTTCAATGAGTGCAGAGCCCATTCATTTACTGATGCCGACCTTACCTACCTGGAAGGCAAGAACGTCGACTAATATCCAATGGTAGTCTCTGTGGAGATTGACAATTTTGAAGTGCACAAGGTTTTGGTCAACAATGGCAGCTCGGCCAATATAATCTTCCTCTATACCTTAAAAAGAATGAATATAGGCCAGTTAAAATTTGAACCTATTTGCACACCGCTGGTTAGGTTTGGGGGATCAGAGATCATTCCAAAAGGGTCGATCAACCTATCTACATCATTTGGAGAGGTTCCCAAAAGATGAACTTTGATGATAAATTATCAGGTGGTCGATGCTCCATTCGCTTACAACGTTATCATAAGTCAACCCACCCTTAATGACTTCTATGCAATTGTGTCCACCTATTACTTGAAGTTCAAGTTTTCGACCCCAACAGATACAGGGGAACTTTTATACAATATAAAGGAGGCCTGAAGATGCTATAACATCTCGATTAAATTAAACGAGCAAAAAGTTTGACCACAACTAAAGACCTCAGGAGATGCCCCCATAGAGAAACCCAAGGAGTCCTAGGCCAGCAAGAAGCGAAAGTTCGAAGACACTAGAGTAGAGCCCATAGCGGACTTTAAGACTATTGAACTCGAGCAGAAAAACCACAACAAGACGACCCGTATTGGAATAGACCTGGGCCTCCACATGAAATGTCTCATGGTCAATTTCTTGAGAGAGAATATTGACATCTTTGCATGGAAGGCATCAGACCTGCAGGGAATCAACCCTAGCGTTATTATACACCGTCTTAATGTTGATCCCTCATACAAACTAGTCAAGCAAAAGATGAGGACGTTCAATGCGGAGAGGACACAGATCATCGAAGAGAAGGTTAGAAAACTCTCAGATGCTGGTTATATTATAGAGATTCAATACCTCTCTTGACTTTGTAATGTTGTCTTGTTATCTAAAAATGAGGAGCAGTGGCGAATGTATAATGATTTTATGGATTTAAATAAAGCTTGTCCTATGGATCCTTACCCCTTGCCTCATATAGATTCATTATTTGATTCAACTGCTGGGTGTGAGTTATTGAGCATGATAGATGTATTTCAAGGATATCATCAAATTTTCATGGCTCACAAGGATAGGAATAAGACCTCCTTTGTGGTCCCAAATGGACTATATTGTTTTTTGATCATGCTTTTTAGGTTAAAGAATGCCGGAGCAACTTATCAGTGACTCTTTAATTTTATGTTCAAAGACCAAATTGAAAAATTGATGGAGGTTTATGTTGACGACATAATTGTCAAAACAGAAAAAGCTCAAGATCACTTACTCGACCTCGGTCACACTTTTGCAATATTGAGAGCTTTTGATCTAAAATTAAACCCAAATAAGTGTACGTTCGGGATCCAATGAGGAAAATTTTTGGGCTACATGGTCAGCTAAAGAGACATTGAGGCCAATCCGCAAAAGATCTAAGCAATTCTGGACATCACCCCTTCGAAAATGGTTCGAGATGTTCAGGGGTTGGTTGGCAAGATTATAGCCTTAGGCATGTTTATCACAAGATTGGCCGACAAGAGTCCACTCTTTTTCAAAATTCTCAGAAATGCTAAGAAGTTGGGCTTCCAATGGACTGCGCAGTGTGATCAGGCACTGGTTGAACTAAAGCAATACTTGGTCTCACCCTCTATGTTGGCAAAACCCGAGCTAGGCAAAGTGCTCCGGGTATATTTGGTGATCTCCACGGTATCGATCAGCTCAGTATTGATCTCGACTCGAGACGGCACGCATCGACTAATCTACTATTACAACAAGTTTCTCTAAGGCCAAAGCATAATTATTTGGAAATCAAGAAATTTGCTTTAGCACTCGTGACTACAGCTCGAAAGTAGCAATCGTACTTCCAATCTCACTCTATCATAGTGCTGACCAACCAACCATTGAAGCAAGTATTAGCAAAACTGAAAATATCTGGGAAATCGACCAAATGGGCAATCAAACTGAGAGAGTTTGAAATTACTTTCCAACTTTGAACTGCCATCAAAGCACAGGTCCTGGCTAACTTTATTGCCAAACGAGTCGACCTACTAGAGACGAGTCCCAGGGCTCCTCTTGTTTGGAAAATGCACATCGATGGATTGTCGACCACATTCAGTAGTGGAGTAGGCGTCGCTCTCCACTCCCCAGAGGCAGAAGAATATGATTTTACAATAAAATTGGACTATGCAGTCATGAACAATAAGGTAGAATATGAGGCCCTTCTCATAGGAATGAGAATGGCACTTGAGCATGGAGTTGAACACCTGGTCACAAACATAGACTCCCAATTAACGACGGAGCAATTCAGTGGAAATTTTGAAGCCAAGGATGCGAACATAAGCCAATACTTGGCTAAGGTGAAGCAGTTACAACAATCATTTAGAAGGTTCAAACTTGCCCAAGTTCCTCAATCAGAGAATGAGCAGGCAAATGCTCTTTTGAAATTTGCTAGCTCCACCAAGGGGATGAGGGACAAGAATATCACATTTTTGGTTTCTGATAAGTCGTCCATTGGGTCTATTGATGAGAATTTGATAGCAATCGTTAAAGGAGAGATAGCTTCTTGTCAGACTCCAATTAAACTGTATTTAAGCCAAGGCACCATCCCCGAGGACAGAAATGAAGCTCAACGCCTTCGAGGTCATGCTTCCAAATTTTTCCTCAACGAGCATGGTCAGTTATATAAGAGGTCGATCTCAATCCCCCCATTGAGGTGTCTCAATCGAGATCAGGCTTTCGAAGAATTGCAAGACATTCATGTGGGTATGTGTGGCAATCATTCTGGAGAAAGATCCCTGGCCCACAAAGTGATCAGGTATGGATACTTTTAGCTAACTTTGTTGAAAGACTCAGTGGATTATGCACAAAAATGTACTTCATGTCAAGTCTATTCGAATTTGCCACACCAACCCGCAGCACTAATGGTCAATGTTCAAATTTCTTAGCTTTTTGATCAATGGGGAATTGACATTCTGGGCTCGCTACCAAAATTAACAAGGCAGCAAAAATTTATAATTATAATAGTTGAGTATTTTACTAAGTGGGCTAAGGCGGAGGCCGTTCCAAAGATAACAGATGTGGCCATCAAGAGTTTTATATGGAAGAACATCATATGCCGTTTTAGTTTACCCAAGGTCCTTATTTCCAACAATAGTACTCATTTCCAGAGAAAAAGCACCAGGGACTGGTGCGAAAGTTTTACGAATCGCACAACACTTTACTTTAGTGGGTAATCCTCAGTAAAATGGTCAAACGGAGGTGACCAACAGAATGATTCTCGAATATCTGAAAGCAAGGATACAGGACACTGGTTCGAGCTAGGCAGATGACTTACCCAGTATGTTATAGGCATACAGAACAACTCCTCGAATAGCCACTGGCCTCACCTCTTACAGCCTAGTTTATGGGTTTGAAGCAATAATCCCCTCAGAACTGATCCAACATACAGCTCAAGTGATTCATCTCCATCCACTGCGAAATACGTCGAAGAGAAAGCTTGACCTTGAGACCATTAACGAACGTCGCCAAGAAGCTTATAACACCATACAGCGTTATAGGTCGAAGATGGCCAAGAACTACAATAAAGGAGTTAAGGTGCGCCATTTTAAGGTCGGAGATCTTGTCCTTAAAAAAATTAAAGTCTCCACGAATGTTAGTAAGCTCAACCCCAAATGGGATGGACCATACACGATTGTCAAAGTATCAAATCACAATGCTTATAGACTGGCTAATATGCAAGGGAAAGAACTCCCTCGCCCATGGAATGCAATTAATCTTAGGAAATTTTACATTTGAAGTCATATTGTATTTACTTGTTGAAAGCTGTCTGCTCGAATAAAATTCCAGCAATATGGGTATAATTCAGAGTCACTGTTACAATAAACTGACCCTGTAGTCGACATATAAGCAATTCGCGCTGCCACTCAAGCAGCTCCATGTTGCCACCACTCATGTCGACCCTGTAGTCGACATATAAGCAGTTCACGCTGCCACTCAAGCAGCTCTATGCCGACACCACTCATGTCGACCCCATAGCTGACATATAAGCAGTTCGCACTGCCACTCAAGTGGCTCTATGCTGCCACCACTCATGTCAACCCCATAGTCAACATATAAGCAGTTCGCGCTGCCACTTAAGTGGCTCCATGCCGCCATCACTCATGTCGATCCTGTAGTCGACATATAGGCATTTCACGTTGCCAATCAAACAGCTTTTTGCCGTCCTAATCTAAGTCGATCCCATCATCGACGAACAAGCAACTTAAGCTGCCACTCAAATCGATTATGTAATAAAAAAATAAGCAGCACCATATTGCCACTTTAGTTTCATGCTTCTATGCTTGGAGTCAACCTTTGCAGTCGACGAAGCAATAACCCAGCTTTAACATCAAAATTAATCAACTTGTGCCGATCTTATCTACCCCAGGGTTGGAGATCCAGTGGTTGGCCCAGTAGTTGACCAACAAGTGTTAAAAATCAATGATGTAGATAAATGGTCGTACAATGAACAAGGCTACAACAAGTCAACTCGGTCGACAATAATCTTTAAATTTCTCAACTATGAGGGCAGAAGCCAAGTCATTCATCATTAGTCTCCACATTGTTACAACTTAATCGGAGGTGAAAACAGTCAATTGCTATCTTTAACAAGACAGAAGGACACAAAAAGAAGTATTTATTCATCAACTGATTGATTGTCGTTACAACAAAAAAACAACAACAAAAAGCAACAACAAAAAAGAACGAAGATAGCATAGGTGCTGTATTAGTTCTGGCTAGCCCCTGCCTGCTCGACTTCAAGCCACTCAGAGTCTAGATCAGGCATTCCGTATGCGAGCTGCAAGACTGCTCAGGGAGGTTCGAATGGCCCGGCGATATCACTCATAAAGTTGGTCGAGCTTAGCACGTACTGCGCCACATTGACCTCTTCTTTCTTCAGTTGAGCTACCAGGTCCTCAGCGAAGGAGAACTCCTCGACCAACTATTCCAATCTAGCGTCAACCTCGACCTTCTTCTTCTAGGCCTCAGTTAATAGCTCATCGACCACGGTGGCTGCAACTTCTGTCCTCAGGGCCTAATCAGCTTTACCTTCCCCAGGGTTTGAATACACTTCTAGTTTCTCGTTCAGCGCTAGGCTTATCCTGATCTTATCTTCAGCGCAAAAAGCATATTCCAGATGCTCAAGCTGCTTTATAGATCTATGGAAGGCTTCTCAAGCATTGTCTAGGGATGTAACCACGCTCGCATCCTAAAAAGCAGTGCTGACGATAAACTGTTCAACCACTTCGCGGCATATCCTAAGGACACAGCAGTTGAAGGCCTCCCTCCCTTGATTGGTCGCCTCTGCACAACCTGTAGCCTATCTAAAAGAATAACTCACTTGCAGATCCAGCTGAGCTTTCTTTATTATGTTGTCCATGTGACTCTGCTCCTCGATTGCCTGGACCAGTTGCTAATCCTTGGAGCTAAGTTGCTCCTGTAGTTCGGCCACCCTTTTCTTTAGCTGCTCGACCTACAATTGCGAGGACTTGAGCTGCACCTTGAGGGTTTTCATGCCCTCTCTTCCTCGCAACTCTTCCCTTTCCTCCAATGTTAACTCCAATCGGTGGAAGATGTTATAGCCTAGTTGTCCCACCTGAAACACAAGGATTACGTTACCCCACAATACCATTATGAAATAGAAATTCGATTAAAATTATCAACCTCATACTTACCATGTTGCAGTGATAGAACAGTGCTTGGATGACCCCTACATGGTTGAGGTTCATCAGTCTCCGATAGTCGGATACGAACAGCCCCGATAAGAGCCATTTTAGGGCATTACCTTCTATCATTCCCCCTGGATGATGAAGATTGAGTCATTAACCTCTTCAGATGGGTCAATGGCGAACTAAGGAGTACTCAGTCATGGAATTTGGAATAGGGTCCCATCACTAAGCTTCCCAAACAAGTCATAGCCTGTAGTCTCTTTCTGCTTTCCTTTACCTGCGATAATCTTTTTCAGAGCAAGGCCCCCTTCCTCAACCATCAACTTTTGACCTGACCCGCAGGGTTGCTCAGGGCTGGATCTTCCTGACGAGCGAATTGAGATTCTACTGCTTGTTTGATTTGAGCGGGCGTTGGAGCTGACATCAATTGAGTCGAGCCCACTGGTTCCGCTAGTGCTCTCTCTTGTCATGCAGCGGTTGCTCAGCTGCGCTCCTCATTTCTCAGAGCTTAGGCTTGGGATTCAAGTTTGCTCCTTGCCATTATTTCTTCACAATCTGCAGGCACATACAAGATAAGCAAACATAAGAGTCGAGTAGGAAATAACTACCTATAATTACAATTATCGACAAGAACCACTACCTAACTGATCGCCCTCAAGCAGGTTAAGTTGGGTCGATGACAAGCCAGCTAGGACCAAATACCTTTCCTCAGTCGAAGTTGGGGCCTCTATATGCCCAAACCCAGCTAAGTCCTCGATAAATGTATTAGGCTAGCTAGATGTTTGGTTCCCAAGCATCTCCATAGGGCCCCTCCACCAACCTCGAGGAACGTCAAGAACCCCTGGCCCTCAAATATAGAAAAAGCATTTTTTCCATTCTTGGTCGTACAACGAGGCAGGGGATACCAGAAATTTTCTGCAAGGTTGAGTGGTCAGGTAGTAGAAACCAGACTCCTCGGTGCTACCCAACTTTCGTGACATAGGTAATTGAAAAAGATTTGAGAAGTTGGCAAAAGAGGCTGGTTGATTATATAAGTGCAACAGTATGGCAAAACTGTACAAGGTGGCAAAAATAGTTTGGCAACAATTGGGTTATGTATACTTCCAGGCTTATGAGCAGGTTGACTATCACTTGAGCAAGGGGAAATCTAAGACCACACTTCAACCTTTCCTAAAACACAGTAATTCACCCTTGTGGAGGTCGATGCATTTGGCCTTGAGCCCCTGAAACTAACAATGCGTACTCCTAAGGAATATGGTATGTTACCCTAATTCTTAACAGTTCGGTAGGGGTTATTTTGAATATTATCTCCGTATAATGATCTGGGGTGAACAATTGATCCCGGGTTACAGGAACTTCAATTGGCCACGCCTCACCCTCAGAAATTGCCCGCCCGTTGCTCAAGCTGTTGGAATTGCTTGCACTCGATCACTAGAAGAACTACTAGGATCGCTATCATGGGATGTTTCAGAGGCACTCTTACCCTCAGCCCTCCCCTAATAGGCCACGTCCTCAAACCCAGTGTCCTCACTATCGGAGCTTGTAGATATTTTATCTTAGAAGAAAAGAGGAACAAAAGAAACAGATGGTAGAGTAACTTACAGTGGATATTGGGCAGGCTCTAACAGTACAAGGTTGGAGAACTTCAAAGGCAGGGATTTAACCAGAGATAAATTCAGCAAAAGTGTAAATGAAAGCATGTCTCCCCATTATTTTTAGGGGTTTATGCACCGAAACCTAAGCATCAGTTATGATTACTCCCTGCATTCATACGCTTCATATTCGGTGAAGTAACCAGTGCATTAAATGCAACATAACCGCCTCAAACCCTGGTTGGCAATTCAAAAACCTCGATCGAGGATTCAAAAACTCTAATCGAATATAGCTAACCACCGTAACTGCTTCATAACTCCCTACTCCTTCTCATCAACAAATTTGATCAGGACCACAAGTTGGGGGGACTCATGATATGGGATAGCTTAACAGGCCTACCAAGCAAGCCCAATGTTAGTTCCATTTAGCCCAGCAGGTCCACTAAGCCCAACATCAGTTTTGGAGCTAATCCATTTAATAACAACTATTTGGTCGAGTAAACTATTATCGACCAAGACCGACGTGATGCGTTACCTATTTTAACCTTTTTCGCCATGTACCAGGTCGAATACTTAAAGGGTCGACCAACTAGGTCCAGTCGACCGCTGCCAACCTTAGGTCTTTTTCTCCGGCGCTGACTCAGATTCAGACCACATTATTATTCTGTCAAATATCATGCCTTCGCATTAATGACATGTGACTGTCGGTACGGTCGCTGCCACCAACCCTGTCACCACCTTTGGCAGAGAGGTGCCTACCAGATGTACTATTCACCTTGAAAAATGAAAAATTGTGCCATCTGGAACAGTACTGATATCTGGAATGACCATTTACCCCCCTGCAAGGATTAAAACCCACTACACCTGATAGGGACACCATGGACAAATCATGCCTGGAGAAGGCTATAAATACCACATATTCAACCACGCTCAAGGTAATGTCAAATACACCATAAGTTTTTTATATTCTGTTCAATTAACTCATCTAAACCAGAACTAAATTGAGCGTCGGAATGCCTTAGCCGGGGACACCTTGGCTAATTTAACGTGTGTTAATTGTTGCAGATTTAAGACCTCGAGAAGAATACTGAGTGGATTACTCGACCTCTCTGGTCGGATCAACCTCAAACAGTTCCCTTTCATTTTAAACTATTTTCAACCTCATCAATACTATATATGTCAAATCAATGCCTTTGTGTTGATATTTAAGAGTGAAAATGAGTTAAATAATTTTTTTAAATATAATATTAATAAAAAAATATATTGTATATATATGTGTAGTGGGATAGAAAAATGAAGGAGGCGCTTATTATACTAGCCTAACAAGACAAGAGCATTTTGGAGTTTAAAATAATAAATTTTAAAAAAAATTCTCTGCGATGTTTGGGAATATTTCAAAGGCTCCACTTTTTGTTGTTTCTTGTTTCTAAAATTTACACTTTCAAGTAAAAAGAATGATATACCATCCAGAAAAATACATTAAAAAAATTACCATTTGAAAACATGAACAGTGAGAAGAGAATTATGAATAGTGAACTTGCATTAATGAAAAAAACTATTATTTGAATTACTTATAAAATTATCTTTAACAAATCAAATTTTGATTTACAATGTCAAAACTATTAGTTGCGAGAGCAGAAGACCTTTCCTTTTCATAAAGCATAGATATAAATATTACCTCACCTCCTTATCATCATGAGAAAATGTTAAATTACTTTAACATGTATTTAAATTATGAATTGTAATTTCTATATTATTTAAATACCATGGGAATGTTTGATTGTGTTTCTCCCAAAACAAAATTATTTTGAAGAAACATAACCAAATATATTCTCATTTTCCCTTCAAACACCAAAAAAAAAAAAAAAGGTTGCCCAAAATATCTTCTATTATCTTTCATTATCCCCAAAACTTCCTCATTTTTCAATAAATACATATTTATATATATCATACATATTTTTTTATTATTCTAATAATAAAAATATTACTCAATTTCATTTTCACCTAAAAAATTTAATAAAAAAGTATTAACTTAATTGTTACAGTAAAAAATGTCTCCTCCCAAAACATAAACAAATGTATCTAAATTCTTCAAAATCAATTTTTAATTATTCCCCAAAATATAACCAAAAATCATCTACATTACCCAACACAATTTTCACATTCTTTGATAATTCATTCTCTCAAAACACATAATAAATACATAATAAAACTACACAAAATACATAACCCAACATTTCCTGTGATTTTATATTTTTTAAGATGTATTTTCTTTTTCTAGTTTCCTGTAGATGTTAAGTTCAGAGCGTATATAATTTAGAAATTCAAAGTTTAGAATTAAATAAAAAAGATACTTGATTGGATTTGGACAACTTTAGAGTAAAATGTTAACCCAACAATAGGTGTGGATGTATGTAAAATTAAATCAAATGGATCCAACACTTAGTAGTCTTGTATTTAATGATATAAAAATTATAGATAAAGTTTGAGATTAAGAGTCCAAATTTGACAAATTTTTACACACGTATGTATAAAAAAAAAAAATCAAACTAATTCAACCATCTAAATAAGTGATTTGATCAATTGGGTTTGATTTATTAATGGCTAGGTTTGCGAATTTGTAACTTTGAGAAATTGTCTCATCTTTCACTTAATTGTGATTGCAATTCAATTATATAATAATTAGAAAATAAAAAAATATTATTTTAACTATAATTTAAATTAATATAAAGAACTAAAAATAGTTAGAAAATAGTGAGTGTCCTAAAATAAAATCAATTTTCTCCAAGTGAGAGATATGTGAAAATATTTCCAGTCACCATGAAAATATACATAATAGAATAATTAATTGCGTGCAATGCGCAATTAATTACGGGGCAGAGTCGGTCTGTACACAGAAAAATAGGCATGCCAGTTGGTAACTGTGGGATTCTTAAGTAAGTTTGTCACCTAATTTGGTTAGACCTATTTAATTGCTTTTTGTTGAATAATTTTTTTAAAAAATAATATAATAAATAATAAATTTTATTCTTTTAATAAATTAATATTATTTTATAATTATAATTGAATTAATTAAATTAAATTATAAATTGTACAATTATCATATAAAATACAAATAAAAAATTTATTTAAATTTAATCTCAAAACCTTTCACACGTAATAAAAGAGCTTGATTATTTTGTCCAGAACTTTGTCTTTAGTGGAACACATTGTGAATTTTATTAATTAATTCAATTGATTATTAAAGTGTTTTCCCTTACTCGTCATCACACGCAATGCTCAGAAAACACATACACAAGACATTAAACAAACCAAAGCCTTAACGTGCTCTGTTTCTTAGGACTTTCTTCACTCAGAGGCTCCGACAAAGAATCAAATCCGTCATTTCTAAGATCTATCGCCACTCCACTTTCTCACGTTCCTCAATCTTCTTAATTTTCGTGAATCCCAAATTTTCCGAAATGTCGATGCATGCAAAGACCGATTCAGACGCCACGAGCCTGGCGCCGTCGTCGCCGAATCGGGCGGTGTACTACGTGCAGAGCCCGTCGAGAGACTCGCACGATGGAGAGAAGACGACCAATTCTTTTCACTCGACGCCGATTCTCAGCCCGATGGGCTCGCCGGGCCGACACTCCCGGGACTCGTCCTCCACTCGGTACTCCGGCTCGCTCAAGCCAGGTTCGCAGAAGTCCAGCAATGGGTCCAGGCGCCACCACCACCGGAAGGCGGAGAAGCAGTGGAAGGAGTTTGACGCCATAGAAGAGGAGGGGCTGCTGGATGAGGAAGGTGGCCGACGCGGCGTCCGGCGGCGGTGCTATTTTCTGGCGTTTGTGGTGGGGTTCTTTGTGCTGTTTTCTTTCTTTGCTCTGATCTTGTGGGGCGCCAGTAGGAATCAGAAACCTGTCGTCACCATGAAGGTATTTTATATATATATATATATATCACTCTCTTGCTTCAAATCTGAACTTACTTTTCCAGTTTTCTTTCCTTTTTGTCTGCATCTGTTCTAACTGGTCCAAATTGCGGTTCATTTATTACAGTTTAATTAATTAAAACTTTCTGAATTAGGCTAGGCTGCATATAAACGCATCAATCAAATCCGGCGGATGGAAGAATTTAAGTTCTCTTAACTAACGAGTAGATTTCTGCATTTACTTCTAGCCAAACATGCCTCAATGTGCTGTTTACCCATTTCCCTGCTGGAATTTCCAAATATTTAAGTGTGAAAGTCCTTATTAAGATCTTCTTTTCCTATATATCAATCGGCTAACGATCACTAATCACATAGCAAATAACATAATTATACAGCGTCTTTAATTGACCATTTTACTTAGATTGTGATCACAAATTTTCGTCAATTGGCGCTAATAAAACATCCTTTTCTTGGGCTGGAGTTGTTAGGCCGCTAATGAAGGGAAATTGTTGCCCAAATTTGGTTTCTTTGTGTCAAAGTCAATCACAAAGTAAGCGGATCTATACTTACGTTATGATTGGTGTGTACATTAGAAAGAATTATCAAACAGCAGAGAAATATACATGTAATAAGTTCGGTTTGTCCAAAAGCAAGAACTTTTCATCAACATCATAGTCCTAAAAGTCAAGAGCATTCCAATTTAACCAATGTTTTGGGCGCATAATGGAGATGGTTCCTGCTGAAGTTCATACTACCAACAGTAAGTTACCCTGTTGTGACTTTGCATGGTTCTAAAACATAACCATAGGTCCATTGTAGTCTTAATTTCTTATAGTCTTTTGCAATTTTTTCCTCATTGTTTTCAAAAGCCTTTCTTTGGTGAACATATTAATCCCAAGTCCTAATAAATATATTTTTGCCTTTCATATTCTACAGAGTATATTGTTCGATAGATTTGTAATCCAAGCTGGCTCAGATGCCTCTGGTGTAGGCACCGAAATGGTGACCATGAATTCAACGGTGAAGCTTGTTTTCCGTAATAAGGGTACATTCTTCGGAGTCCATGTAACATCTACACCGTTAGATCTTTCTTTCTCTGAACTAACCCTAGCTACTGGAATGGTAAGTGACATGGTTCATTTGTTCTTTAAAATTTTCAAAATGTTACCTATTGGATACACAAATCAGCAAATTCTATTAGAATTATGGCAAAATTGTAGCAAAAGATGCCTTCGCTCAATATGTCAAGATCCGATTGATCATATCGCATGTTCATCAATTACTTTATGAATTATTTTTGTTTGGTTGAACCTGATCTAATGATGTGAGTATGAGAATTTCTTCTTAATTTGGATTTGATCTATAAGTTAGGTTATCGAGCCAATCTAAAAGCAAAAAAACAAGTTAGAGTCATTGAGTTATCCAATGAAAGCCTTTCAATATCTAATTAGTGAAAGGGTATACAATGTTGTGGGTAAATAACAGTTTAGATAAAATTAAACAAATAAAACATTTGAAAAGTGTAGTAATGAAACTATTTATAGTGACACTAACTATAGTATTAGTGAGTCATGTGATTTGTTCTGGGCCAGTTCAATTACTAAAATTTGACAATCTAACAAGCATTGCTTAGAGAAAGCTGTTGAGGTTCGCAACATAAACCTTATTTGATCGATTTTCCTTGTAATGTTGCAGATGAAAAAGTTCTATCAATCAAGAAGTAGTCAGAAAACAGTCACAGTGATGTTGATAGGAAGCAAAATTCCACTGTATGGGGGAGGTGCCAATTTGAGCAGCCAAAATGGGAAACCGGTGGCCCCGGTTCCGTTGACTTTGAGTTTCACTGTTCGGGTCAGAGCTTATGTATTGGGCCGATTGGTGAAGCCCAAATTCAACAAACGGGTCCAATGCTCTGTGGTTTTGGACCCCCAGAAAATGAATGTGGCCATTTCTTTGAAGAACTCTTGCACTTATAGCTAAGATATATACTTCTCTTTGGACAATAAAAATATAATGCAAGAGCATAGTTTGTTGTTGAGACGAGGTAGAGAAGAAAGGCAAAGATCATTTGATGGACCATTCAGAGTCAAACATGGGAAGGAGGAAAATGGGGAGCTTCTTTGTAAGAATATATATTCATTATGATTAAATATCTATTGTTGTCTTAATGAGAAAATTTGTGATTATAATCTTGGAAATGAATGGTCTATTTCTCCATTCACGGCCCAGGATGAATTGCCATGCGTGTTAGGCTGTAATAATGGCCTTATTGAGGGCATTTGTAGTTGTGGTCGATCGATCCTCTTGTGAAATTTCAGTTGTGCTGTACCTTTGTAATAATTTTGTGATGAGTGGTGTTATATGTTAAGGCATTAATTTTTATTTTTTTTTTATTAGATTAGTTATATTATTATTACTATATCACCAATACTCATGATCAACAATTATAATATTTATCAATTATGATAAATCATTAATTAGTAAACAATTAATTATCATGGAAGTAGATAATATTCATATTTGGTCGAATTAGAACCCAATATCTCATAAATTGAAGGCTGCGGTTTTGTTCATTTTTTTTCAATTCAACTCCTATATACCCAAAAAAATTTCTATCAGGAGTGTTCTTTTGAGCAATACTTTCTTTTTTTCTTTTTTTCTTTCTTTTCCTTTTTTTTTTAGAGAAACGGCACTCATTCGGGTCTAATACGAAATATCTTATATATAATAAGAGAAACTAATACCACTTAGATAAGCCTAAAAATAGGTAGGGAGGACATACCCTACCCACACTCATAGTCTAAAATACCCAAACAAAAATACTATATATTCTACCTTACCTTAAAATACCCAAAAGAATGAGACTCTAATCCTATCCTACCCTACCCTATCAAACCTAAGATCCATTGGGTTTAGTTTATTGGACTTATGCTTTTAATGCATACACTAATTTTCTCAACATATACCAAAAATATTATTTGGCATACGATAGCAAAACATAAAAAAAATTCTATATTTAATTTAATTTATCATTAAATTTAAATTAGCTAAACTTTAATTTCAATTTTTCATTCATTAATAAAATTTTTATTAACAAACTTTATTCATTAGCAAAATTAATTTTATTAAATATTCTTATAAAAAATATTTATTCCACTATTAATTTTAATATTATTAATTTTATTAATGAAAAATGTTCAACCATTGCTATTGCTATTCCAATTGTTAAAAAAATTTCACTATCTCAATATATTAACTTTATTAGTTTTATTAATTTAGTTTAATTTTTAATGAAGAAAATTATTTAGTCATTACTTTTCATTCACATATTTGTAATTTTTATATATAAAATGTTTATCATTAATATAAATTTGACTTTGATATAAATAATTTTTAGGTTTATAAATTAAATTTAAGCATAAGGTAATGGGTAATTTTTGGAAATGAATATATGAATAATTTATGGGTATAGACCCTACTTATACCCATTACATTATCTTTAATATATATGGGTATGGGTATGACATTTTGGGCTTTGGTAAAATGTTACTCTATCCATTTATAAGCCTACATTTGAAGTCTTGAACTATAAATTACTGGATAATTTTTTGGGAAATACTTAAAATGAAATTAATAGTCGATTTTGAATGATTAAATTCATCCAGGGAATCAAGATTGAGAAACTTTTTAATACTCCTCAAATTTAGTTATAATGGAACTTAATTTTTCATTGCATCGTAAATATAGACTATTGAATTGAAACTAAATCATGTTAAATTTTATTATCGATTGTTATTTTGTATTTAGTTTTTCGTTAATTTCTCATTTACTGCATCTATTGAACAAATTGGCACAACACTCAGCCTTTGTTTCACTACTTAAATTTCATTCGCTACATGAAACGTTGTTTCCCATTCCGATTTTTGACAAAAACAGAAATTTTTCATCGAGATATCGTACTTTTGGAGATACATTTGCTTTCCTCCGTCTTATCTTTCTATCTTTTTTTTGATTTGACAAGAATTATTTATTTTTGAACTAGTGAAGCATGACAAATCGAATACACAGAACAAAATACCAAAAAAACAAAAACCGGTCCATGGAAGAAAATTGTGCAATGACAAAGACAACATACTCAACTCATAATTGGTGGATTCGGTGGGGGAGTTTGTTATTACATGACATAAAAAGCATGCATGCATATGGTGTAATTCCATTAAAAATTGAAATTCAAGGAAGAAAAAACTGAGGGGCCCATAAAACTCTTACCAACCAATTAGCGGTTTGTTCAATATTGCCCCAACAATTTAGGTGGCTTGGAGGGTACTTCCCCCATAAAATTTGCATGACTAGCACGTGGGCAATATTATAATATTCAGAAAATGAAAATTTGAAAATGAAAAGGATTGAAAAGAAAGAGAAAGAATGGATTCATTCATGGGGTTGGTGGCCGATTTTGGAATTCCAAAAAGGAAAAAAACATTGTGAGAAATTGAGTTTGAGTCTATTGTTGGAAGGTTGATTTTGGTATGAATATAACATGTTAAAGGTTCAAATACATGTTCTTTTTTTATTTTTTTTATTTTTTATTTTATTTTATGTTTATAAGAGGTTCAAATACATGTCTATTGTTATATAATGATTCTTTAATATTTTCGATTTGATTCATCTAGTATCCTATGTTATAAAAAAATGTCAAAACGCCCATTTGGTTAGATTTTTCATTCAAATTTTGACTTTTAAATAGAAAATTAGTTGTTGATTTTTGTCTAGAAATAAATGTATTGAAGCGATTGAAACTAGAGTAACAGAAATATAGAATCAAAAGTTAATTAGGTTTAAATTTTTTATGCATAAAACGTATTTTTTGAAGAATATATGTATGTTTTGATTATTGTCCAGTGATAGTGGGTAGGTATATAAAATAAAATTTGAAATTAATTGAATATATATTTTGATTATTTTTCAGTGATATGTAGTATTAGTTATTTAAATGATAAGATTGCCCCTAGTAAAAACACTTATCCCTCCCATTCTTGTTTGTTAATAACCGAGGGTGGAATTGGAATAAGGATAAATATAAAAGAACAAATTTGGAAATAAAATTGTAATGAAGTAATCACACCCCGAACCCCAAACCCCAACTATAATCTGCTGTTCTTTTTGCTACATTGGCGGGTTGAGCCAAAAAGCGAATCGATTCGTTTTGTAGTAGTGGCTATTAAATAAGATATTAGATAAAATTAAGGGCCTTTATCCAAACTAATAGCCTGAGTCAAAGGTGACCTAAGATCATAAAATATTTTCTTATTAAGCAACTACTTATATTTTATATTTATGGGGCCAACCATATTCTTTGAGTTTTGGTTAGCAAAGGCCAGTTGTGGTGGCAGTTATGGGTAGCAAATTGGGAACTCTATCTCCAATTAATTCACAATTCAATGCCATTTATACTGTTAGTTCTTTTGGCATTCATATGTCTACATCTAATAGTTGTCTTTACATTATAGTTTCTCTTTATTATGCACTATATATGTACTTTGTTATTAAAATTTTTTGCTACTTCATATTAAATTCTCTCAACATTGCAATTTTTTTTCCCAATTTTTCTCCCAACCTTGTGACTCTGTAATTAATCCATTTTCATTTTCATATTGCAAATTTATTTTCACAATTTTCAGCCCTTTTGATTTCTTTGCCCCCTCTTAAGTATTAGGCAAGAAAGAAAGACAATAAGCCAAGACTTGAAAGTGGGCATTTTGTTTCGAGAGCCTACAACAGACCTAAGATGCTGACGCTAACTTCCATTAAATTTGACTCATATTTTATAACGCCGTGGTGTAAATGCGCATAATAGTAGTAGGCTATGAGAATTAAGTTTTACTTTTTTATGATTCATTTATAATATGATAGCACACATTTATTTAAAAATTTAAGTTGATGGAGAGACATCGCTGTAAAAAAAATTAATATTTTAGTCTATCTTAATTTGATGGTAAATAAATTTATTATATTTGTTATGTGATTGTATTAAAATAATGTGGCCGATGGCAAACATAGTCTCCCTCTTTCTTCTAATGCCTTCTTACTATTTTTCAATCAGGATTTTTTTTTTTTTATTTTTTCCTAAATGTATTATTCTAAAACTTGAACCTAAAACTCCCATCCGACTCTGTCCTTTAGCCAATTTGGCCAATGGAATCATCCTCCTAATTATTTGTGTGCGGTCTAAAATTCGAAATCTTATAAATTCTTATCATGCGTACATATGTGTGTAAAAATTAAAAATTCCATATGGAGTTAGTATTATTTAAAAGATTAGCCGTCTCAAATAGTACAAATCTTTTAAATACTTTTGGCCTTAAAATTGAAGCTGGATCTTATCATTTCTCATACACTTCTATACGTCAATTGATCTCTGGGATGCTAATCCTAGATTCAAAGGTTATTGCTAGTTGCGAGCTGCAGACAGCAGCAAAACCCAGAAATGTTAGTAAAACAGAGGAGAAACGGACAGTGGGCAATTGGGCAAAATATCAACTCTGTGTCCTAAAAACATCCAAGCAGAACTGCAACTCTCATTTTTCCCAAGAAAAATTTAATAACAAGAAAAGAACAAAAAAAAAATTGAATAACAATAAATGAATGTTATAATGCTAAAATAATTTTCTACAGCTGTACACTCGGGAGGCTCAAAATCTGAACAACCAATGAGAAGCCTTCTATGAATTCAGATTCTAACTGCATGCAGTGTATGCATCTCCTCTCTAATCTCTCTGCTTTTTAGGCACAACAGAAGAAAGTCCTGTCATCTGTACCTCACAAAAAGTTGAATTTAACAGAAAAAGGAAAAGGAAAAAAAAAAAGAAATCTTCTAAAGTCTGATTTTCTGACAATACTCTTGATCAAAATTGACCTAATGTTGGTTGGGTCACCTGATGGTGACCCAATCACCCCCCACAGACCAATTAGGACTTTGATCGTAGCTAACAAGCCCCCGCAGCCGCTCCGCCGGCGCAATGGACCACGGCCCACTTCTGAAATCCGTCGACTCTTCGGATAACCATGAGACAGATTTCGGGGAATATTCCATCAGGGGCAAAGAAGGAATTGAACATGTAACTGATGACACCCAATCTGGGAAATCAAGTGGGCATCTTGGAGAGGTTGAGGCTGTGTTTTCCTGTCTGTTTTTCGACGCCACAATGTCATCATCTTCGAAATCTTGATCACAAATAAATGGATGATTTTGGAGCATCTCAGCCGTCCACCTTTTGCTCTGATCCTTCACAAAGCATTTTCCAAGAAAATCTTTTCCTTCCTCCGATAAATTTCCAGGAATCTCAGGGGTTTCCTCGCCCACCCCGATTCTCATCAGCAACCCTGCCACGTCGGAGCACCGCCACGCCGGAGCGCCGGCTAACATCTCCGCCATCATACACCCGAGTGCCCAAATATCAGCCGCAGGCCCCTGCTCGCCTCCGGCGACCATCTCAGGCGACATGTACAAAGGCGTGCCCCTCAATTCGTAACCGGAATATTCCCCTTTTCTGCCTCCGGCTCGCTTCGCCAACCCAAAATCCGCAATCTTCACTCCGCCATTTGAGCCTAAGAGAATATTTTGAAGCTTAATATCACAGTGAACGTACCCACACTTATGAATATAATTAAGCCCTCTGAGCACAGCCTTAGTGTATCGCCGGACTTCAGATTCCGGTAGCCTCCGATCGTCGCTGTTCTTGAGCTTATCACCCAAAGAGCCGCCGGAAGCATACTCCAGCAACACATTATACAATTTCTCACCATTCTCATAAGATAAACTATCTCCAAAGCACCGAATGATTTCCGGGCAGTCTTTAAGCTCGTCCAGAATCAATTTCTCGTTCATAAGAGAGGAAGAGTGAGAAAACCCACAAGATTTCACCGCCATCAATGACGGCAGTCCAGAACTCTGGCTTCTGGGCGCCGCCATATTCACCGTCCCAAAACTTCCGTGACCCAATATTTCGCCGCGAACCCAATCCATTTTTCACAATCAAAAGGATAAATCTTTTCAAATACTCTGACTCGGAGGATTTTGGTGGGGGAAGAGAGAAAAGAGAGGAAAAAGGAGAACAGAGGTGTGGAACGAAGAATGTGCAGTTGGGGGAATTCAATTTATAGGAAAATTGTTTGCTGAGTGTATGTGTCGATTAGGTGGGCGTGTGTGAAATGGCTTTCGTTGCCAAACATAAAAAGCACGTGGGTTGTGAAGGATATTTCGCAGGAGCCAAGAGAATAGCGCACGCCATGTTTGGAAAACGTGGTTGATATTGTAAGAGAATCATTAAATTAAATTTTTCTTTCCTTTTATTTTTTACAACTTAATAATGACCACGCCAAATTTTTTTGATAGCGATTTGTTTGGCATGAGTTTTAAGATTCCTTTTAACTACAGCAATTGTCATCTTAATTATGGTATTACGTTGTTTGTTATGACTGTCTCTCTTACTCGCCCATCATATATAAATGTTACATTTAATGATGGAAAGGAGTCTAAAATTTTTGTTTTTTAAGAAAAACGATGGAAAGTTTAGATTTGAAACTTGGCTTGATTGCACTTTCCTTTACATTAGGGTACAAAAGAATTAAACTTGAATTGAGTTTTAAAAAAAAATTAGGATTGATTTCTCTTTCAAAATTTCAATTTTGGGAGCATGTTGCATTTATAAATTTAGTTTCAAATCCAAATTTAATTTATAAATTTAAGTTTTATTTCAAAAGTTCATCGAGTTGATTAAAGTATGTACCTGATAGTTGAAAAAATGTAAACGGCTGCTTTTATTGAATTAAATTAATTAATCATGGGTTTTTGAGTAAGACTACGATGACTGCTTGATAAAGGAGTATTTCTTGACTTTATGGATTAGATTGAGAGAATAGGAGGGCAAAAGCGTATTTGCGTCTTTAATCATGATGAGCTAATTACGAGCGTCATTAGCGCTAACTGGATCGCTGAGTAAAAATTTCATGAAGGAGTCTCCAATTGGATTTTCAACGGGCGATGCATTGCGGCTGCAAAAAGTTGAAAAGTATTCATAAAAATGACCATTTTGTCCTGTGTGTTTTGGAATCCTAACATTTAAAGGGTAGAAATGATGTAAAACAACAGAATATACTATAATTTTTAGCATTATTAATTATGAACGGTTAATTATTAATTAACAATATACTAATCAAATTCCATCATTTATATGTGTACTTTTTATGAGACTGAAATCTTAAAATTCTGAAGCCTCAATCTATTGATTTCTAGATACCCTTAATTTTCTGTTATCCATGATGATGATAAAGAAAATGACATACATACACAATTATTGAAGTATCTTTATAGGCATCATGGCAGTTTGATGCCTCGAACATCCGTATTCATGGAATGTGATCCAAATAGTAAGGGTCCATTCCACATCCATATAGGTAAAGAAGATTCCTATACTTTCCTTTTTCTAATTTTATTATACTCACAGGAATTTAATTTTACTCTTAATAGAATTAGATACATGATTTTTTTAAAAAGACCATATCCAAATCAATCAACTGACACAATATAATATATGTCTATGATGTTACATGAAATTGCACCTGAAGTCCTTTTCAAAAATCGTTTAAGTGGTGAACCTCTGCTCTGGGAATATGTTCGGGAAGAGATAGTGTTCAAGTTCAAAAATAAATTATTTAATACCTTTTTTTTTCTATGAAAATTGGTATTGATATTAATTAAGTCATTAATGGGTTTGAACTCATTAAGCTTAGGGGTTCATCTTAAGTGGACTTACATGGCCATTTTGGTTAATCATTTTGATCCTTTTATTAAGATTTTCACTTATATGCCCATGGGTCCTTAATGGGGTACATCACCGCAATGCCCTTGTTCATCTAGACGCGACATTTGGAATCTCTCCACGATATATTGCCAAATAACACCTCAACATGAATACTCAAAGCTCACCATATTTCTATGTAAACAATCTACTCTTTATTTGATTATTACATCGTTTTAACTTCTAACTTGTATATCAAAAAAATTTCACTAGATCATTCCGTTAAATCTAACATTTTCTTATATCTGTAAGACTTAAGGTCGAACAAACAGTCGGCCTACAACTTCGCATAAGCCTTGATCATCTCAAAAGATCAATTTCGAGCTTACATCACATAAACAAAAAATTAATTTCAAAACCTTATGCAAAAATAAATTAAAATGATTTACCACATTTGGAGCATGGAGACACGGTATCTAAGTCATATATCATGTTTTACTAGCAAACGACAACCCACCACGTGATTCGCCGCCTTGGGGTTTAGTTATTTTTGCAAAATCACATGAAACTCGAACGACCTCTCCTCCACAACTCTTCTTCCCCATGTCGATCTGGGATTAAATAAACCGAAAATCTGGTGGAGAACCGATTACGTAATCTTGATGTACGGACAATTGGGAATTTATTAGTGCAAGGCATCCAATTATTTATGGATAATCTAATCATTATTAGCAAAGTACGTTTTAATTGGTTCGAAAATTAAAGTGAGATACCGCATATTACATGCCTACCTCTAACTTAAGAGAGGATAAATACTTCATAATTTTAATCCTTCATAGAGATGCTTATCTAAATGAAATGTTGTCCACATACATAAAGGCCTAACTTTTGGGTGTAGTGGGATGTGTGTGCCCACAACTTACTAGTAGATTACATATAGGTGCCTGTTGCATGATACCTAACATGCTAACCTGGCAGATACGCCTAATCAAGAAATTTGCAAGTTATTTACTCACTTTTTTTCTTTTCTTTTCTTTTCTTTTTTGTCATATATATATATATAGCTTTATTAAATTGATCACAAGTAATAATTAGTTGTTAATATTGATTTTTTTTTAAATTTTAAGAGTGTGTGTTGTTTAAATAATAATGTGATGTGAATGATATTAATGAATAATGATACTTTTGATCGACATTAATAAATAGAGGAGAACGATACTTAAAACTTTTGTTATTCTTATACAAAATTGTATGTCTGTTTAGAACAAAACAATTAGCAGATAACGAAAATAAGAGAAAAAAAATATACATGTAATAATTAAAAAAAAAAAGAATAACAAATAAAGTTAAGAGACAGCTTGTAAATATACATGTAACAAAAAAAATGAAAAGGAAGTTAAGGGACAAGCCTGAGCCCACTTAATTTTAATTAGGTAGCACACTCAAGGTTCGTGCTTGAAATTTTATTATTGAAATTAAAATATGATGATTTTTGTTAATTATTTAAATGTATTTAGTTGAATTATTGTATATATGAAATAACGCATATGAATCAAAAAATTAAAGAGAGAAGAAATAATATAATCGGAAAAACAAACATAATGCATGGTAGAGAAGGGAACAAAAAAATACAAAAATCTATTTTTTTTTATTTTTATTTTTTAATTATTGCCAACTTTCATAAATTTTCTTACCTTACCAATTCTTCAAGCAACCCTTAATTGTTACCTTTGTAGATTCCTGACTTTCTATATGTCCTTAATCATGCGTCACTTACAAGCATTTCATGAACCAACAAATGAGCGTCCGACGACTACTGGTTGGTGGGGAGACCAAATTTCCTTTCTTTTTTCTTCTTTTTTATTTTACTTATTTTATTTTTTTATTTTTTGAGAGTGGTCAGTTTAAGACAGCGAAAATAATCACCATGTCTGGTGTGTGAAATACAAGCATTCTCACGTACGACGTGTCTTTGTGTGGAACCATAATCTAATTTAATGTATACACTTATTTTCCTGAGGTCCACCTCTGGGACCAACCTCAGGAATCTAACTCTAATAAACCCACTCATTTTTCACGATGTTTTGCAAATTTATATTGACATGTTAAAAAACTGAATTTTAAGTTTAACTTGACCTTAAAAGTTGGCTCGAGAAAGGAGGATTGTTCGAAATTATAGATAAAGATCACAATTTATTTATTTCATCAATGCAAGGCCTAAAAATGAACATCAGAAACATGGAATAACATAAAATGGATAGTCCAACAACACATAATATAACCCAACAGCGAGAATAGATGGCGCTTATACCATGTTAAAGAATGAATTTTGAGCATAACTCAACCCCAAAAGCTAGCTAAAAAAGTGAAGATTGCTCAAAATTATATATAAAGACTATAATTTATTTATTTCACCGATATGGGACACTAACATGGCCACTCTTTATAGTATAATAATATGAGGTATAAGTCCCATGAATTCAACTATATATGCAGCAAATTAAAGCTGAATTAACTAGTTTTAATTGATCTACTTTTTATCTTGTCCAGTTAAGTCGGCTGGGTTGTATTAATCTACAATAATTTCACATGAAAAATGACATTTGAATTATTATTGCTTTCACACTCGGATTTTTATTATGCTTTAAGCTACGAGCTTATTGTTTATATGAAAATTATAATTTGACATAAAATTGAAATTCTATAACATTTTATAAAAAGTTTAGCTGCATTATATAATATACTTTATTCGTCAATAAAATTGCTAAACATTAATTATTGAATATATGTTCTCTTCTAAAACATAATTTCCGATAGTAATGCCCTTTATTATTTAGACGATTGCTAGTGAACAAGTTTAATGTCATGATAATAACTCTGCATATATAGTGAATCTATTGAAATTAGAGTTGTTAATAAAAGTATAAATGGCATAGGTTTGCAATTTGAAAATAAAATTAAATAAAATAAGCTTCAACTATAGGCTTTTTGATGTAGCGAGGTGACAAGTTCTTGAAATTTTCTTTGAGTATTTTGAATATTACATCTACAGTCGAATCTAGCAAAATTTTGATAATTGGGCTAAATTTTCTCATCCTTAGACGAAAGAATTTTATACTGTGTTAGAAATTGAACAACGAAGCTTTATTCATCAAGTATATATATATATATATATATATAAATTACTAGTTTGGAAAAATAATATATTCAATCTAATAAAAAGTAAACAAAGCCTCAATATATGAGAGAAAAGCATAATGCTAAGATTTCAATTTATATATTATACGTTCTTTTTTTGTTCAATATAAAAAAAAAATCTCATTGAAGTTTTTGACCCTACTTTTAACACTTCATAAAGTTTATTCGGAAAGTGCCTAATGACGTTTGAAATAAGGGATGTTAGATAGTGAGAAAGTAGTTTATGAGTCACAATTATTTATGCTTAACTCATGTGTCGTAATGATGTGAGTATGAGAAGTTTCAATTTTATTTTGAACTCCTAATCTTCAATTATTATTGAGTATAATAAAAAATTTTCAAAATTCAGTCAGTCTAAACTCAAGAATAAGAATAATAAATAGAGAAAATAAATCAAAATATCACATATGGAGATGTTTATAAAATAGAAGATTGATTAATCTTTGTCTTGTAGTATCATCTAAACAACCTAATCTTTTTAAGATTCAATTTTCCATATTTTAACTTATTCTGTTGAGCTAATGAATGATATCTTACCTAGCAATATCCTAAATCAAATATAAGAAAACAAGCTTATTTTGTTCTAACCACATTAATTAAAGTAAAATTTTTTGAATGAATTCGACTGACACGATACTATTGAATCAAATGAGATGTGTTGGATACGTTATCAGCATTATTCATTAACTAGGGAATTAACTATCCAACTCATGACACTTATAAAGCACAATCACCTTAACTTAATCACAATCTTATACAATATTTTGCTCTCAAATATATAAAAAAGTAAAATTGTACTTATGCTAAGGATCCTAACTTTTAATTTAATGATAAGCATTTATCATTCAAAAAACACTGACAACCCACACGCACACAAACTAATGCAAAGAAGGACACAGTAGCTATGAATAAGGCTGCCAAACAGTTAAGTGCTTCCATTATAATGTTGCAGAGTACTTTAAATGACATCCTATTTAGCTCATTAATATTGTCCTTTTTCTCTTCATTACGTAAAACTCAAATATTAACTTTATTTTCATCTTTTTGATGGAATCAATTTCAACTTTTGCTGTACAATCACCTTCAAATTCATGCACGCATTAGATTATTAGTGGGACCAATTAAGGAAGCCAGCATTTGTATCACTGCTAAATTTTGTGGTGTGGTTTAGGTGGTTGAATCTAGACAAGTAATGAGATTTCTAACTGTTCAAGGCATGAACTAATCAACTAGAATGAATATGCAAATCAAGCTAGAAAGATAATTTGTGATTCGGTTAGCTGGATTTTACTTGTATTTAAGTTTATTATCTACAATTCAAATAAATAAGTGATTTTTAAGATTAACTTTTTAATTTTTATTTTCGAACAAATTTTCAAACACCCAATCTTTGATGTGAAATATATATAGCATTAAAAACGTTGCGAAATACTTTTAGACACTACATTTTTATCCTCATACTCTTAACTTAAATATAATCTTGATTAGTTATTGTTAATCATGATCTTGTATCTCATAAAAAATCTGATACGTATCATGTATGCAATTGGCCAACCACACTATCGAAGGCAATGTCTTAACAATATTTGGCAATTAATCATCAAGGTATGCATAAAGTAATTATCGATTATTTTGAGAAGATGAGTGGAGAATGGATAGTTGGGAGCATGACAAGAAGAGAGTTATGGATATTACTTTCGATAGTAGGAGAAATGAGTTATCAACTACCTGTAGATTATTTTTATCAAATTATATTTTTCAATATATTATGTAAAAATTGCTATTCAGTTAATGTAAAACTCATATTTTTTTCACAATATGTAGACTCAGTATTTTTTATCTCCTTAGATTTTTCCAAGATTTTTATTGGTTTTGCTATTAATAGATTTTTAGCCCACGATAAGGATCCTATCAAGATTTTTTTTTGGTATTTAAAGCTAATTTCCCGCACCACTACAAGATTGAAATCGTTAATTAGTGACGTAGAGTTCTTAAAGAATCAACGTGGGCCCAAACATTTTCGACCCAAAGCACATCTATTATTAGATTTTATGCCAAGATTTGAATCTTGTCATTACCAGCCATAAAGTTTACTGTTTTAATTATTTAAGAAGACGTGACCCAAAAAAAAAAGAGGACCTAAAATGGCGCAAATCGTGCAACTTACTCGAGCATTTGGACCCATTAATTTTTAACACTTGGGGAAGAAATAAATAATGGTGATATTTCTTTTTGGAGTATGTGAAGAAGAGCCACGGAAAAAGCTAAGCCCAAAACGCAAATCCGAAACGCGTTTTTCAACCTTTATTACCAATGTTTGGTCCAATTAATGAAAAACAACCACTTTTACCTCTTATCGGCCAAACAAAAACTTAAACATCAGTGGGAAAATGTGCCGAAGGGTCTTAATGTTTGGACAATGGTATTGGTATTTTCTGGGACTGCCAAAATTATGCAGTACAAAGAAAAGTTTCAAGGGAACTTTGTGTAGAGATCAATATGTGATTTGGGTTTATTTTGGACCTAAATTTTGTAAGGGAAATTGACGTGCAACTGCAAAAGTCGTTATGCTTAAGTTAAAAATGATCTTAAAAGTTCAAAGAAAATGACAGGAAAGAATAAGTCCAAAAATTGCAACACTACCTCAACTAATTGAAATCCAATAGAAGTTAAAATGAGTGATCAATGATATTGATGCTAACTTGTTATCTGAATTTATTCAAGTTACGTCAAATCTTACTCGTTATATGAATTTATTCAGGTTACGTCAAATCTATATAATAAGGTGTGAATTTTAGTTTATTTAAAAAGTATTTTTTAATTAGGAAGATATTTTTGTCGAAAAAAAGTAAAATTAGAACTATTATAAAAATTCAAGTGTCTTTATTTGTTAATACTTATTTCATTCCTACGAAATTTTCCATTAAAATTGATTGCTAAAAGCTTAGGATGTTTTGGTATTCAGGGGGTTTTTAGCTAAGTTTATTTTAAATATATTATAAGTTCCTACATTTTATAAGATGTTTTTGGAACTTATAATATGTTATATCTTATTTTTAAAATAAATTGTTGAAATATTTGAATACAATAAGATTTTGGAACTTGTAAGATGTTAATAATGGTAATTTTGTAATTAAATTGGTTAAAAATGAAGGAGTTTGTTAATATTTTAAAAATAAGTTAGGGATTTCTTACTTTTTTTAACAAGAACTTATAATCTCCTAACATCTTATTTTAGAAACTTATAAATTCTGTTTTTAAAAAAATTACCAAACACTTTTTATTAATTTATAAGCTCTTAAACATCTTATAAAATATTTTGAAGAACTTATAAGTTCACCCAAATACCCTTTTAATCATTACTTAATAATAGAGAATTAGGGTTGTTATACTGCTTTTTTAAACTTTAAACTAATCTTTTTTAAGGAAAAAAAAAAGAACTTATTCGAAAAAATGTGATATTTTTTATATGCATCTGAAATAAAACGAAATGTGAATATTCAATTTAAAAGCGAATGATTATCGCACAATAAAACCAAGAATAATACAGCCGACGGCCAAAATCAAATTAACTCCATTTATAAATTAATAAATTGATGCCAACTGATGTTAAATCTCTCGCGTGGGAGCTTTTCTGGACTGTTTTATGAATTAACTAACTTGACATTTTTGTCAATTGATTAATTGACTCAATATCAATATTTTTATATTGTATGTGTGAGATTTGAAATTTTAATTTTAATTTTAATAAATTTTTAGTGAGCGTATCTATTTGTAAATAGAAAAAAAATATTGGTTTATCACATTTTGGTTAACCGAAAAACATAAGTCATCCCTGGGTTCATGATTTTTTATCATATCTGTTGATGTATTCAATGGATGGAAGTCCAACAAATCAAGACACGAGTGGGCTACAAGATTTAAGGCATGGGTCATGTCATCCACTAAAGAGGCCTCTAGCTCGTGGGCTAGTTAATTGATGAAGAATTTCACGTGGGCTGCATTCCTAGGCCCTTATCCAGATCTTGATATTTCACAATTACAAAGAAAAGGATAGACTCATAAAATTTGAAGTTATATTATGATGATATTTTCTATAATTATTGCTAACTTAAGCAGTAACAAGCTGCTATTAAGAAAATACAGGGCCTCTAACTTTTTGTTTCTTGGCAGGTTTCTTTTTTGAAAAAGGATATTTTCGTTCAAACTATAAATTCACGATGTTGAAATTTTTTTATAAGCATTTTGCATCATGTGTAAGTGTGTAAGTATAATTGGATTAAGCACCGACCATCCCCCAGTGGGAAGATGAGAAAATATGCCTTCTTTTATCACAAAAGTAGGAGATTCAAGCCACAGTGTAAGGGCCACAAGTGTCGCCAAATAGTTACTCATTTTAAACCACGACTAATTTTGAGACGCTGAAATCTACGATATAATACTCAACGTGAGCATAAGTTTTTTAGCAATTTTGATCATGTTGTTGACCATGATCAAGTGGAGGGGGATTGTCCATGAAATTTTAAAAAACAAGCTATGATCTTAGAACATTGAAGAGGATTTCGAGAGCTAATTTATAAAGATAATATTGGAAAAAATAATTTTTATAAGATTACCGTAATTCTGATAGTTTTGCAAAACTAATGCGTAGCCATGTCTTTAACTATGCTAAAAAAAAATTTTAAAATAAATAAGATGAGGCTACACCTCTTCAGCGAATTTTTTTTTTTTAAAAAAAAAAACCTCGCCAAGAGGCGTGGCCTCATGGAAGCATATTTGGAAAACAAGAGGTCTGGGTAGCCATGCCTCTTGGTTTAATATTTTTTTTTTTTAATTTGTTGGCTGAATTTGTATTTTGCAGGATGTTTCATCCGCTGATGTTAGCTTTTGTTAGGGCTGACATCAACCCTAATATTGTGTGTCTATTAAATTTATTAAAAAATAATTTTTATTTATTTTAGAGCAATAATAATTATATTATAAAAATTTAATTTAGATTATGTTATTTTATATTTAAAATTTAAATAATCACTTTTTTAAATATTAAAAATAAGCCATAAATATGCAGTATAAATTTTTAAAATATTTTATAAATTTACTATTTGATAAAATTCAAGTGATTGAGGCATATTTCTATAAATTTACTATACTATGTACTTACTTCAATTGATGTAATATATTAACTTGTAAAGAGATGCTTGTAATGTTAGAACCTTGACCAAAATAGGCATGTAAAACCGCAATACATGATTATATATTAATGCAATAATCAAGAATTATCGTACCTTCTAATCATTAAATGATGCTTGTAATTTCAAGGTAGGTTATTATTATGGCATGTGAAACTATCATATAATATTTTTATGTACTCTAGAGGGCATTGATTCGATATTACAATCTTGAATATTACTTGGCAACATATCAAGAGAACTTTGAGCTGATATGGGACAAAAATTATTGGGACGAACCTTGATGCTGCTAGAAGCTGCGTATAGAGAAAAAAAGGGGGCTATGCTACTGGTAAATCGACTAAGGAGGTCGAGTGCTCAGGATTGTGTATAACATGGGGCTTGAGATCTGTAACCACAACACACGTTAAACTAGCCGAGGTACCTCCGGCTAAGACACTCCGACTCTCAAGTTAGTTCTAGTCGAGATAAAGAGATAGAACATAATATAAAGAATGTAAAGTTTACAGTGTATGGGGCATTACCTTGAGCATAAATGAGCCTGAAGTATTTATAGCTTTCTGTAAGCGTGATTTGACCTAAGTACCCTTATCAGGTGTACTGACTTTTGTCTTTGCCAGGGGGTTGGGGGTCATTCTATGTTCAGATTTTAGTACTGTGCTAGGTGGTTAAATCTTCCATTTTCCCGAATAAAAAATGACAGTGGAGGCACCTCTCTGCCAAAGTTATTGGCAAGGTTGTCAGAGTTGGTGGCAACGATTGTACCGGCTGTTACGTGTCATTAATGCGGAGGCATGCAACCTGTCAGGCTAATAAACACGGTAGAGATCCGAGTTAATGCCAGAGTAGGTCTTTAGGTCGATACATGTCGACCAAGCTTGAATATTCCAACTTCTGGAGTGGTCTTGAGGTCGATACGGGTCGACCGCAGACCCAACCAAGTGAGGTCGATACCGATAAATCAAACAGACTTACCGTTGGGCCTCCTGAGCTGTCTCTTTGACGTTGGGCCCACTGGGCATTTGATGTTGGTCCTGTTGGGCCTACTAGGCTATCTCATATCATGAGTCCCCCCAATTCACGGTCCTGATCGAGCTTACCGACGAGAAGGAGCAGGGAGTTTACATTCAACCATAGCGGGTACTATGCTCGACCAGGATTTTTGAATTCTCGACCTAGGTTTTTAAACTATTGACCCAGGTTTATGAATTGCCGACCAGGGTTTGGGGTGATTTTTTTGCATTTAATGCGGCTATCAGTACACAGAATAAAAAGCGTACTGGGGCAGGTTGTCATCATAACAGTTACACAAATTCCCGCACGTGATTGCCTATAAATAGGGGGATAACTGGCTTCATTCACTTTTGCTGTCTGAACTTCTGGTCAAATCACCATCTTTGAAGTCCTTCAAGTTCTGCGCTTTGCCTTTGTGAAATTTTCACTATAAGTGTTTTTGCTATTCTTGTTCTTTTCTACCTTTTCTTTGTAAAAGCATGTCAACTAGCCTTGATTCTGATAGCACTAGGTTAGAAAATATGGCCCGCGGGGAAGAGACTGGGGCCAAGAACACATCTGAGTTTAGTCCTACTAGCGAAAGCTCTAGCTCAAGTAGTAGCAGTAGTTCCAGCAACGTTAGCGTAGTGTCAGAAGGGGAGACTGGCCCTGCTAATATGCCTGCAAGTTGGGGTCGATTATTTACCCCCAACCATTACACTGAAATAACCTCAAAAATAACTAATGCAGACCTAGTGCGTATTAGAACAGCGTATTATATCCCCGATGAGTATGAGCTGATAATGCCAGGGACCTGGGGTAAAATGCATTGACCTCCCCAAGAATTTATAACTGTATTTGAGGAGGGGCTAAAATGTGGCCTCAGGTTCCCGCTCACTCAGTCCATAGTTGACCTCCTCGTAGGATTAAAGGTCTGCATCACACAATTACTCCTCAATTATTTTGCCACACTATACATTTTTGTTGTGCTGATGCACTTATACTACTAGCCAGCTCCTTTTGCCAATTTCTCCAACTTATTCCACCTTTCCATGTCCCAAAAGTCGGGCAGTAGCAAAGAGTCCGGCTTCTATTACCTGACCGCCCGACCTCGAAAAAAATTCTTGATATCCCCCGCCTCTTCCTATGGGCAAGAGTGGCAAAAATACTACTTTCATATCTGGGGGTCGGGGGTGCTTACTATTTTGAGGGGTTGGTGGAGAGGGCCTATGGAGATGCCCGAGAACTAAACACCTAGTTGGCCCAACACCTTCATCCGGTATCTAATCGGGTTTGGGCAAATGGAGGCCTTCATACTGATCGAAGAGAGGTGTTTGGTTCTGGCTGGTCTGTCCCTGCCTTACTCGACCTGCATGCGGGCGATCGACTAGGTAGAAACTTTTCATCGATTGTTTTCATTGTGTGCTATCTTTCTGCTCGAATATGATATTTATTTTAAATTATTTGCCCGTGCAAATCGCAACGACATCATGGTCCGCAGCTATAATGAATCCCAAGTCAAGGCTCTAAGGTCGAGGTGCGTCAACAAGATGCTGCCGCTGCTCAATGTGGAGGCGCTGCTGAGCAAGCGGGCTCAACGAGGTCGATATTTGCACCTCCTCCACCTCAAATCGAAATGGCTCCTGAGACCTAATTCGCTCATAGGGAGAAGCCCAAGTAGAGCAGCCCTACTGGTCGGGGCAAGAGGCAGCTGGTCAAATAAGGAGATTCAGCTCTGAAGAGGGCTACCGGGGGACAAAGGAAACAAAAAGTGGTGACACGCTGGGACCTATTTGGGAAGCCCAATAACGGCTCTATGTTTTGGCTCCCTCGACTATCTCCTCCACGATTCGCCATTGATCGAGACCAGGAGATATCCGACTTGACCTCAATCCTTAATGGAGGGCCGATTGCCGCTGATGTTCTGAAGTGGATGACCTCAGGGCTTTTTGTGAACGACCAGAGAAGGCTCATAAACCTAAGTCAGCTCGGGATGATGAAAGTAATGTCCTATTACTACAACGTGATAAGTACAAGATTGATAAGCTTCGACCACATCTTTTCTGTTATGTTCATGTTGGTTTGAGAATAACACTGTTATGTTTTAGATAGGGCAGTTGGGCTACAATATATTCCGGCAGTCAGAGATGGCACTGGCTACCAAGGAGGCGTTGGAGGCTGGGGGAGAGATGGAAACTCTCAAGGTGCCGCTCGAATCGTCCTAGCTCCAGGTGGAGCAGCTAAATAAAAATGTGGCCGACCTCCAATAGCAGTTCGATGCCAAGGATTTGCAGTTGGTCCAGGCCGTCGAAGATCGGAGCCGCATGGATAACATCATTAAGAAAGCCCATCTTGACCTTCAAGTGAGCTTCAGCTCCGGTCGGATCAAAGGTCACGCAAACAGATACCGGAGGAAACTCTTCCCTTCTAGATGCTACTCTGCGTGCGTTTTCCATTTTCTTGTTGCAATCTCAATAGATTCCCGCAGACGGCGCCAAATGATGCTGCTAGAAGCTACATATAGAGAAAAAAAGGGGTTATGCTACTGGTAAATCGACCAGGAAGGTCGAGTGCTCAGGATTGTGTATAACTTGAGGTTTGAGATCTGCAACCACAACACACGTTAAACTAGTCGAAGTGCCCCCGGCTAAAGCACTCTGATGCTCAAGTTAATTCTGGTCGAGATAAAGAGATCGAACAAAATATAGAGAATGTAAAGCTTATAGTGTATGGTGCATTACCATGAGCGTAAATGAGCCTGAGGTATTTATAGCTTTTTGTAGGCGTGATTTGACCCAAGTACCTTTATCAGGTGTACTGACTTTTGTCTTTACTAGGGGGTTGGGGGTCATTCCATATTTAGATTTCGGTACTGTGCCAGGTGGCTAAATCTCTCATTTTTCTGGATAAAAAATGCCGGTGGAGACGCGTCTCTACCGAAGTTATTAGTAGGGTTATCAGAGTTATCAGAGTTGGTGGCAGCGGTTGTACCGGCTGTCACGTGTTTTTAATGTGGAGGCATGCAGCTTGTCAGACTAATAAATATGGCAGGGATCCGAATCGATGCCAGAGTAGGTCTTGAGGTCAATACATATCGACTAAGCTTGAATATTCTAATTTCTGGAGTGGTCCTGAGGTCGATACGGATCGACCGCAGACCCTACCAAATGAGGTCAATACCGATCAACCAAACAGACTTACCGTTGGGCCTCCTGGGTTGTCTCATTTGACGTTGGGCCCACTGGGCATTTAATGTTGGGCTTACTGAATTATCCCCTATTAAACCTAATTTTGAGTTAGTCTATAATCTAGCCAGTAGAGAAATACATGTTACAAGAAGAGATCAAACTACTCAGGTTAAATAAAACCCAAAATACATGTTGCAAAAATACGTATTGCAAAAATGAAATGGATTGACCCTAAGCACGTGTGAGACAGCAAGTCTACCATCAAGCCCAAGCCCAAGTCCAACATACTTAATTCTTCCAACTTTGTAATTTGGGCTTCATTCTTTTATGTTTTTCCTTTGTCATACTTCATGACTAAAAATATTGGTGAAAATTTTCAAAAATTTCACGCAGTTGTGATTTTTGTTACATTTCACTTACATACATAAAAAATAAAGCCCACACATTGTTCTTTAATTAAGTATGAGTATTACATATTAATCACATAAAAATTAAATATATCTAGCATTATAAGCCAATATTCCGGCTTTGCCTTAGGTAGGGGTGTTAATTCGTGTGGGTTAGATGGGTTCGGATTGGGTTGAGGTAGGGATATAACATAAAAATATCAAATTCAAACCCAATCCAACCCGATGTTAAACCCAAAAGGCTCAACCTTAACCTGACTCACAAAATTTTGTGTCGAGTTCGAGTTGATCTGATTTTTAGTCAAATCACCCAACAACCTGATAAACCTGACCTAACATAATCCAACTTGATCTATTTATTTTATTTTTTATATTTATAAATTCCAAAATCATAATTAAGTAAAAATTTGATTTACAATAAAATCTAAAATTTGGCATAATAATTAAGGGAACGCATGGCAAATAGCAATAGTGCGACTGGGGCGCACGACGATAGAGGAGGCTAGAGTTTCTCTGTTTTTTTGGAGCAAGAGGTGAGGAGGATTATGTTTGGTAATTACCCGTTGCATAGCAACAAAGAAGATTGGGATTTCTTTATTTTTTTTGGAGTACGAGGTGTGAGGGTTGTGTTTGGTGATTTGGTCAATCATCTTTGAATTTAAAGAATAAAAGTGTTATTACTTATTTGTTAATAATGTTATTATAATTTGTAATTTTTAAATTGTAATTGAATTTTCAAAATTTAGATTTTTGAATATATATTATTTATATTTTATTTTAATTAGTTGAATTTTCAAGTGGCTCAAGTTGAGTTGGGTTGGGTTAGGTTTATTGGGTTATTGAGTCACCCACTTTTTTTTTCGGATTGCGCAGGTTGACCCAAAACCACCCAACCTTTTTTTTTTCTCGGGTCTAACCCAATTTGACCCAAACCCAAACCCAAACCTAAACCTAATTTTTTTTAGGTGGGTCATTATCAGGTCATCCAGTTAGATTTGATTTTGACACCCCTAATCTTACAAAGTAATTGAAATGCAAATTTGAACTTTAAAATTAAGAATTAATAAAAATAATACATAATATTAATTATTTTCAACCAAGATACATTGGCATTAACAATGAACATTTTTTTCTCTCAATAACCATGTGTATCCATGCTAAAAAAATATATCATCTCCCATTTGAGTTCAAATCTAAAAGATGAAGAAAAAAAAAACATTGATGAAGTAATATGAATGGTGGTTTACGTATTTATTAGTAGAATAGGTAAATATGACCAAATACGTAAAAACATTATGCGATAGTTTCACATGCCATAATAATAACCTACCTTGAAATTACAAGCATCACTTAATGATTAGAAGGTATAATAATTTTTTATTAATGTATTAATACATAATCATGTACTGCAGTTTCACATTCCTATTTTGGCTAAGGTTCTAACATTACAATCATGTCTTCACAAGTTAATATATTATATCCATTAAAGTAAGCACATAGTATAGTAAATTTATAGGAATATGTCTCAATCACTTGAATTTTATCAAATAATAAATTTGTAAAATATTTTAAAAATTTATACTACATATTTATGGCTCATTTTTAATATTTTAAAAAAAATTAATTATTTAAATTTTAAATATAAAATAACATATTCTATATTAAGTTTTTATAATATAATTTTTATTACTCTAATATAAATCAAAATTATTGTTTAATAAATATAATATACACACAATATTAGAGCTGACATCAGCTAATGAAACATTCTTCAAACTACAAATTCAACCAACAAATTAAACAAAAAAAAAAAAAAAATTAAACCAAGCCTCTTGTTTTCCAAACATGCTTCCATCAAGAGGCGTGGCCTAAGTTTAAAAAAAAAAAAATCGTCTAAGAGGCATGCTGCGTGCGATGCCTCTTCTTGTTTATTTTTTTTTAAAAAAATCAACATAATTAAAACCATGGCTTATATTAATTTTGTAAAACTATCAAAATCACAATAATTTTAAAAAATTGTTATTTTCTAGCATTATTTTTGTAAATTAGCCGATTCCGAGAATCTACTGCAGCCGACAACCTCAATTTTGTGATTTTTCTGTTGAAGTCCATGGTTTTCACTGCTGTTCTATTCGATTCATCATTCAAAAAAACAAAAAGGGCAAAAGATATAATTAATGCACGCCCAGTGGGACTCGAACCCACAATCGCTTGATTAGAAGTCAAGCGCCTTATCCATTAGGCCATGGGCGCTTATTGCTGAGAAGGCTCTTTATGCTTATTCATCAATATAACAACAAAATAATGTTTCCAATCAAATAAAACGAACCGTTCCAAGTTCCAACTGACCAGGTCAAGAGTTCACCAAACTCCCCCTGTTGCTGACTCAAAAGTTCATGAAAAGAGACGGTCCAAAACGTCTGAAAATCTTACACCACGTTTGGCTGGATTTATTCAAACAATTTTATAAACTTTTATATTCTACAAAATATTTTCTTTTTTTTGATAGAACATTACAAATAACAAAATATTATCATTTCAACAAAGCAATATATCCTTATTTTTAAATTAAATAATCAAAGTATAAACGACACACAAAGTATATAAAGCGCACAGCGTGTCCCATTATAGATTGAATACAAAATCTCCCACTTAATAAGGGAGACGAATGCCACTTGGGCTACAAGTCAAGTGGGCATATTCTATAAAATATTTTTAAAATTATAAGAAATTAATTTGATTTGATTTTAAAATAAGATTTTGTAGTATTTGAATGAAATAACATACTTAAATTTATATAATATTAGTAATGATAATTTTCTTTTCAATATGATTAAAATAATAAGAATTTATATAAATTATAAAAATAAATTAGGAATTTTTTTTAAAAAAATAAAAATATTGTAATATCTTAATATTTTTTAAAAAATTATCAAATATTTTATAACATTTTCTAAACTCTGAAATATCGTATAAGATATTTTGAAAAACTTATAAACTCAAACATTCTTTAAAAATCATTACTGCAAATATATTCATTTTAGTTTATTCGTTTTAGCATCAATCAAATTTCAAACTAGATATATAAAATAAAGTTATAATGATAATAAAAAAAAAACAATCAAATCTTTGTACAATTATACTATAGTTATTTAAGTTTGCCACACGTTTTTAATGAATTTATCATTTCATATTCATCTAACCAGAGTAGATAAGGAATCCAGACTTGAACGCGGACAGTTTACCTGGCAAAACCTTTTATTAATGATAGTAATTAATACTAGTTTATGAACTTGGTCAAGCCTTAATTACTTACTTTATTATATACTATTATACTTGTTCTTTGTTGGAAAATTTGAAGTCATCCAATCGTTTTGTCCTTCAATCATTAATTAATTAGACCAAGTAGCCAAAGAAATTACACATAATATCCAACTTAATTTTGTGATGACCCTAGCGAATTAATTTAATAAGGATAGTTGGCTTAACCAACAGTTCAACCAGACAAAAATAATATATAGGATATTATTAGTGGTTGTTGCACATGACGTGTTTATATATAACATTACAATCAATGAATATAAATAAAAACAATATATATTTAAAATTATAAAATTACAAGAATGAGAAATGATTGTATATATAAGGTGCTTGTAATGAAATGGTAGTTATT
>JACGDI010005744.1:147594-177416 GCA_014898725.1 Jacaranda copaia | reverse complement strand
CCCCCCCCCCCAATGTGATGCGAATATCCGAGACATAGGAGTTTTTCAAAGATTTAGGCTTTCAAAGATTAAACATTTAGGCTTTCAAAGATTAAACCATGAGTTGGATGCGCAAGAAGCTGTTTGGTTTATCAATGGCCATGATGATCTCCCATTCTAGTTAGGCCTTATTGTTGATGATTGTATGAAAATTAAATAAGGACTTACTTTTCTCTGAATTTCTTTTGCGAAATGATTTGTGAACTCTGTAGCTCATTCAATTGCTAGAGCTTTAAGTTTTTCATCCGATCATGGGGTCTAGTACACTTGTCCACCCCAATTTATTGTAGAAACCTTTGATTAATAAAATCATTTTTATTCAAAAACAAAATTGAAATTATGAAGTCCAAAATGATGAGTACAATTAAATTAAAAAATATATATATGTTATTATTAAGAATAAAATAGGCTTCTTGGATAATCTGCTCCACATGCACTGTAGCAAGCATAACAGATATTTTAATTTCCTGCAACATTTTTCATTACTTGTTCACCAGCTATTGCTTGGTCAATCTACCAAGCATATGATAGTGATTACTGACTGAATAATATAACTTTTTTCTTTTTGGAAGAATAACATAATTTGTTATCATTATAGATTTAGAAGTCATTATCCAGAAGCCCAACTAAACTTGCTTGGACGGAACAAAAAGATTTTGGAAGTCGCTATTGAGAAGCCTAATTGATTTTGATTGATTTTTAGAGTTTACTTAAGCTTTGTTTGGATGTGAATTAGGACATTTTTTTAAAATTATTTGAGAGAATGAATTTTGGGAAATAGGGTTGGGGAATATGATAATTGTTTGTTTGCATTTTAGAAAGCAGGTAGAGAATGAATTGGAAGAAAGTGATTTGTTTATTTATTTGTGTTTTGGAAGGGAATAAAATATTACATTAATAATTTTTTTGTTAAATTTTTGGGGTAAAATAAGTGTTTTAAAATTATTTATATATGTATTATAGATTGTATGAGTGATAGTATATGTGTATATATTTGTAATGATGAGATAATTTATTCGAACTTTAGGGAACATGTTGAGAGTGTGAATAGTAGGAATTTTTCAAGAATAAATTTTATATTTTATGAGTGGGGTTAGGGAATATGTATTGTTTATTTATTTAAATTTTGATAGTTGAAAAATGTATTGGGAGTTTGTAACCAAACAAGCCCTTAGTTTCATGACAGAAATTTTTTATCCAAACTTAATTTGGTCTTTTTTTTAAGTATATATAAGTTCACATGCATCAAAATTTTATTAAAATTCTAATTTCAATTTCGCACATATAAGTGTGAGAATAATATTATTAATCAATTGATTACTCAATAATTTAACTTAATCTAATATGATAATAACAAGACAAATAATATTTCACATATTAAAATTGATCACTCTTCTTGTATTTTGTTTTTCTATACTTGCTTTTCCCTTCATAATAGTTAAAATATTGGGTCTTTGTATCTATATGATTTTCCTTTCTTTTACCCATGTCTTTTTTTTAAAAACCTTTTTTCTTTACTTCATTTCAACATGATTTATATTTCAGAAAATAAATAAATTTGCAATTTATGTGACAGAGCATAAATTGTTCTCCTTGCACGAATCTATTAATTAAGCTTGGAGAAACAATAAAAATAATAAACTAAGGGACATGCATTAGATTACATTGATAAATAAATAATAATTTTTGGTAAATACTAGGGAAAATGTCAACATTTATAGTTTATTTAGTCGATATTCACCAAGAGATAATTAGTTAGATAAAAATATTCACTTTCACTTAATATTGCAGTGTAACTAAGATGGTACTTGGCTAAATTTATTCAAAACATCTTATAAATTTTAATAAGATGTTATTTTTTCTTAAAAATAAGTTTTTAAAATATTTGCATAAAATAAAATTTTAGAGCTTATAACATATCTCTAATAATAATTTTGTAATTAATATTATCAAAATAAAATAAAATTGTTAAAATCAAAAAATAAACCAAGAACTCTTTATTTTTTAAAAATAATTATAAAATTTTAATATTTTATTTTGATTTTATAAGATGCCTTTAAAATTTTACGAACTAGACCAAACACCATTTTAAATCTAAAAATCAATCGAGGACTTCTCCCAAATTAAAGTTCCTTTCTCTTGTACCACAATTTAGTTTTACTATTCGAGGTAAATTATTTATAGAAAAAGCTAAAACAAACTTACCTTAATCTATAAATTTTTGTGTATGTACGCAGAAATGCACTTGTAATTATTCATATTTATATCTCAAATCTTGCCCACGTGTGTATAAATTATTCAATAAATTTGAACTTCAAATCTCATACTTATAAATTGAGAATGGTACCAATCAATCAATTCACTAGCAAGTACCTCTTAACTATTAATTTATGAATTCTGCTTTTTGTTGAAGAAAATTCTTAAATAATCACCGTTTTCTTAAACTCTTACCAATAATTTATGGGAATGTTTGGTTATGTTTCCCCATAACAATTCCCATAACAAAATTGTTCTAGAAAAACATAACCAAACATATATCCATCTTTTCTTTAAAATATTAAAAAAAATATTTCCCCAAAATGCTCTCCATATCCATCATTATTCCCAAAAAATTTTCATTTTCCAATATATCTTACATATTATATATATCACATATATTTTATCATTATTATTCTAACAACAAAAAAACTACTCAATTTTATTTTTACCCAAAAAATTCAACAAAAAAGCATTGATTTGATTGCTACAGTAAAGAATATTTCTACTCAAAACATAAACAAACATACCCAAACTCTCTAAAATTGATTTTTAACTATTCACCAAAACACAACAAAAAATCCATTACATTGCCCAACACAACTTTCACATTCTCTAATATTACTTTCAACATTCATTCAACCAAAATACATATTAAATCACACAAAATATGTAACCAAACATTGCCTATGAATTCCGTTTTCCACCCAAGAAATTTTTAATTTAATTTACCACTTTCTTAATCCTTTGGAAACAACAGCTTTCTTCCACCTCCCACCCTCCATTAGCACCGCCCACTAATGTTCCAAAGTTGGTGGGATTTACTATTGGAGGTATAACCATTCTTTATTGACAATTGGCGCCACTGTCCTTTTTCCATTCACTTTTTTATCAGCACAAATGGCATTGCTGGATTAATATGTATACCTTTAACTTTAAGAAATAATTCAACAAATTTTGACTGTGAAAGTTGAAGGGCTGTAATTCTTACTGCTCAATTAATCACATTTCGAGAATAATAATTACACCCAACAAATCAAATTTTTACATAAATTTTCTATGGAATATTTCGTTCATATGACTGCAAATTTTAAATATGTGACCTCATCCAAAAAAAAAAAAAAAGAGAGAGAAAAAAAACTATAAATAATGTGAGCCAACGCAGCTCACAACCATGCGTGACACATGCCATCTTAGGTAAGAGACATGGCTTTGTTGGTTATGTTTTCCTCGGACGAACTCTAATCCAAAAGAACGATTTTAAATGAAAACATAGGTTACTTTAACTCAGAATCAAAATATTTTTCTGTTTTCCTTCGGAATATTGCATATGAAAATATATTATAATTATACATATATCTAAGCAATCAATCATTACATGCATATATATATGTTTATGTACAAAACCAATTAAATTTAATATATATGCATAAGAATTACAAATCTACCATACTAATCCAACAAAAATCTAACTGATCAATGGTATTTCGAGCAAAAATTACCTCCTTTCAAAATAATTCTAGACATATCATTTTATTACAAAATATTTTTCAATATCCTTCAAAATAAAACAAAACATATGTCACATACAGTAGTAGAATATATTATTCAAAATATTTTTCTCGAAACAATAGACAAACAAACCTCATGTTTTATAAAACTTACGATTTTGTACTGCATGAATGTATACTTTTCTTGACTTCTTATCACTAATAAAATAAATCAAGTTTTAATTCTCTTGAGTAGCAATGAACGAGTTCGATAAATATTATTAAAATTAGTTTAAATTCTTTATTTCAATTAATATCTTTTTTTTTATCTACTTTGCAAATATTAAGAAGAATATTGAATATTTTTTTAAAAATATTTAATTATGAATTACAAACTTCTAACAACATGTATTCATATACTCAAATAGAAGATCATAAAAATACACTTTAATCGGGTAGGATAATTATAGAAAGGCCGACACAATGTACAGGTGAACTACAAGTGTAGAGATTTTAGCAAGCTGAGTAATGTCAGCTGGAAACATGCGTGCGCCACATGGCCATGACATCACCACCATTTGTGCTGCTTTTTTGGCCTTGGATTGGCTCCAATTCTTAAAACCCCACCAACAGAGACATTTTCTTCTTCCGGTCAACCTCACTTCCCCGAAAATTGTCCAACTTCTTTCATATTAAAAAAGCCGCCGCTTTAGCACAAACGTCCTTCATTATCAGTGGTCTCTAATAACATGGCCTCTTCTGTTCTTCACCATTCAATCAATCCGTCAATAGCAGCATTCCCAAGAACCCGTTTTCCATTTCTGATATCCAAAGGTTTTCCAGCTGAAATCTGCTCATCTCAGAACCAAAATGGGCCACACTTCAAGAAACTGACAAGAGTGAAGGCCAGCGTAGCCGGAGATCCAAAAGCGGAGCCATATGAAAGTTCAAGGGCGGCTCCGCCGGAAAAGAAGCTGAGAATTCTGGTGGCGGGTGGTGGGATTGGGGGGCTGGTTTTCGCATTGGCAGCAAAGAGGAAGGGGTTTGAGGTTGTTGTGTTTGAGAAGGACTTGAGCGCCATCAGAGGGGAGGGACAATACAGAGGGCCCATCCAAATACAGAGCAATGCGTTGGCCGCTTTGGAGGCCATTGATATGGATGTTGCCGACGAGGTTATGAGCGCCGGCTGCATCACCGGCGATCGGATCAATGGCTTGGTTGATGGAATTTCTGGTACTTGGTAAGTTCTTGGTTATTTATTACGACATTTAAGTTGCTCTATGGTAGTAGGAGTCAATTTTGGGTTTAATTTCCTTTATTAGCCAACCTTAGAATTATTTGGTTTTATTTCACTATCAAAAGTTTAAGTATAAGCTATGAAAAAATTGCAATCAAATCAATTTTGTATGACGAAAAATTATAACTGCAAATTTTTATGGCAAATTTAATTTTTTTTAGATAACAAACAAAATTTATTCGCCCTCATTCCGTATCCTTATATGCTGGAAGCGCAATATATTAACATGCATTATTTATAGATATATATAAGAGTATATATATAGGATAATCATCGGCTATGATTGGTAGCAAATATGGCCATAGTGAGGAATAGTCACGAGAACATATGTTTCGAATTAATTTCATAGTCTTCTTCTTTTTCATTTGCACATCCACGAGCTCTAAGAGTTAATTAGGGTTCCAACCAACCTCACACATAGAAAAATACGAGAGTAATGTCACTACACTAATTAGCCACCCGACGAGTCGATTTCATAGTTAAAGTTGCGGATTTTAACATCCACTATGAGTTAGTTGTAGTTAATACTTCCATGTTCCTCTCTTTTCCTATTGGTCTATTGCACTTTATAATTATCCTTACTAGTTTGAATCAATATTGTAAAATGCATCGGGGAGGGAGGGACTGGCATGAAGGAGCTATTACACATTATCGACTCCATTTCAAAAGACAGTTGTAATTCCAGTTTGGCCATATATTCTATGAAATTCAATTGCATAAAATGGTAGAGTTGATTGATCAGGTTTGTCAAGTTTGATACCTTCACTCCTGCAGTTGAGTGGGGACTTCCAGTCACAAGAGTCATCAGCCGCATGACTTTGCAACAAATTCTTGCTTCTGCTGTCGGGTCAGATACTATTATGAATGAGAGCAATGTGGTGGACTTTGAGGACAATGGCGAAAAGGTAGTCTTGAGCTTTTTTGGCCGGTGGCCATTTTCTTCCTTTAGTAGGAGAGTTAGTCCGGTCAGTCGGCCTTCTCTAGGCGATGGCATATCTTTCGATTTTATTAATTTTACGTGCTTTGCTCCTTTTTTGGACAAATCTAGGTTATTGTGAGACTTGAAAATGGGCAGTGTTATGAAGGTGATGTTCTTGTAGGTGCGGATGGTATATGGTCAAAGGTATTTTCTTATTACATATGTGCAATATCATTCTGTTTGATAAAATATAGGAAGAATGAAGAGATTTGAAAAAAAAAAGTGAAAAAATGAAATCGAATAATTAGTTGAGCAAGTATGGGTTAAATTACGTAATTGTGCTCGTCGTCGTGGCTAAATTCTTTTTCCTTTTGTTGAAAATACGTAGATTACAATGTCATTTTTATCATCTGCCTTCTCAATTTTACCTTTATGTCTCTGCTGAAAATTATTGTGTGCAACTGCTGCATGATAAAGGTTTTGGTAACTCAGCTGGTGGTCCTAATATAGGTGAGGCAAAGTTTATTTGGACCAGCTGAAGCCACATACTCAGGCTACACTTGTTACACTGGAATTGCAGATTTTGTTCCTGCTGATATAGAGACAGTAGGGTATGTTGCAAATGCTTGTTGCTTTGCATCTACCTTTTTTCAAAACTATATCAATGAGAGAGGCTAGCATATTGGGAGAAGATGGTTATACTTATTTTTATTCAATTCTTTAACAGATACCGAGTATTCTTGGGCCACAAACAGTACTTTGTTTCTTCAGATGTGGGCAGGGGAAAGATGCAGTGGTATGCATTTCACCATGAATCACCTGGCGGCATGGATATTCTGAAAGGTAAATAATCTTTCACATACTTCTGACCCTTTGTGATTTGATGATATAGAATATATTTAAGAAACATTGTCATCTACACAAAAAATAATGCTACTAGGCTTGATTCAAGATATTTGGTGCAACTAATATGAATTTTTGTGTAAGTTCATAATTTTCTTGGTTTTCCAGGTAAAAAAGAGAGGTTACTTAAATTATTCGAAGGTTGGTGTGACAATGTAATAGATTTGTTGCTTGCCACCGATGAAGATGTAATTCTTCGACGCGACATATATGATCGAACTCCAACACTCACATGGGGAAAGGGACGTGTGACGTTGCTTGGTGATTCGGTCCATGCTATGCAGCCAAACTTGGGTCAAGGGGGATGTATGGCCATAGAGGTAGAATTTACTTTTGTTCTTCTTTCCTAAGTTTATGATCCTGTTAACTCAAATTTTGCACTTGGGATCACAGAGTAGCTGGTGTTCATCATCAATCGAGTTTATTTCTTCAGTTACATTTTTGTTCAGGTCCTAAACTATTTTATCATGTTTTTCCAGGATGGATATCAACTAGCATTGGAGCTTGATAAAGCATGGAGGCAAAGTATTGAGTCAGGAAGCCCGATTGACATAGTCTCTTCTTTAAAAAGGTAAAAAGTTTCATCTAGCAGCTTCTCATGTTGTCTTGGACCAAACAGATTTCTAGTTTGAGCAACAAATGCATCTGAAATATGCTTTGTTCAGATATGAAAATGCTCGAAAAATACGAGTTGCAATTATTCATGGACTGGCAAGAATGGCTGCAATGATGGCGTCGACTTACAAGGCATATCTTGGTGTTGGGCTCGGCCCTTTTTCAGTAAGAATTCATGGCAATTCCGCATTAAAATCATGAAAAGATTTGATATGGCAAAAAGTTCACTGTAGATAATGAGAGTCATAATCTGTTTCTATAGTTCCTAACGAAGTTTAAAATACCACATCCTGGAAGACTTGGAGGCCGGATATTTATCGACATTGCTATGCCGTTAATGCTAAGTTGGGTTCTTGGTGGTAATGGGTGAGAGCCTAAGTGCTAGAATTAAATAATAAACAGTGATCCAAAAATTATATATTCTTCCACGTTGCTTTTGATAAACTTCGTGCAATTGTCTTCTTTGCAGTTCAAAACTTGAAGGAAGAATTCTGCACTGCAGACTTTCCGACAAAGTACACAACTCGAACAACTATGTCATTGATTAATAAATATAATATATATATAGTTAGAAGTAAATTGTACTTTCCGATCTTTGATTATGGTTGAGGACTAGTTGTTAGTTTCATAGTTAACTTGTAGTTTTGACTTGTGAAGGCCAATGACCAACTACGAAGATGGTTTACAGATAACGACGCTCTGGAGCGAGCTCTTGATGCAGAGTGAGCTCCCAATGCCTTAACCAGTGTTTCTGGTAATCTATTTCTGTTCAACAGCTTAACTTTACTACTTCTCCACACGCAGTTGGTTTCTATTACCGGTTGGAGATTCAACTGTTGCGGCTGAAGCTATCTTCCTAAATCGAGACGAGAAGAAACCATGCCTAGTTGGGTACGACGTTATTTATCTTCATATAGAGTTTTTTGGCTGATCAAAACTATGCAATATATTTTCCAACTTCTTTTTCTAATTTATTTGTTTCTTATGGTGTAACTTCTGTTATCTTAGGAGTGTACCGCATGCAAACTTTCCCGGAGTATCAATAACTATAACTTCACCACAGGTGATCATATTGTTGTTTGCTTTCTTGCTGGAATGTCCTCTGTTCCATTTATTCATACTAACAAAGGTTTATGATGTCTTAGGTCTCTAAAATGCATGCTCAAATAAGCTACAAAGATGGCGCCTTCTTCCTGACGGACTTAAGGAGTGGGCACGGCACCTGGATCACTGAGTAAGTCTTGGAGAAATTATCACTCTTTTTCTTAGTTCTATGCCAGTCATAAGATATGCATTCTAAGTGAAGAAAATCTGCAGTAATGAGGGCAGGCGATGTCGTGTCTCGCCAAACTTTCCTACTCGTTTTCGCCCGACTGATACGATTGAGTTCGGATCCAATAAAAAGGTTAGGTTTGGATCAATTTCTAGCAGCTTTCTTGTTCTCGTTTTACATGTCAAACTTTAACTTGATTATTGCAATGATTCGGGATATCCTTTTTCAACTTCTAGGTTCTATTTCTTAGTTCAAAATATCTCTTACTAACTGAAGTAAAAAATTTAGTAGATCTGTTCCAACTTAAACGGGAAAGAGTTAGGTTATAAACTTACAATTTGAAGATCAAGTCGATTTCACGATTATAAGTTCACTCTATACTAGATCAGTCTAGAATAGGGTTTTTTTTATTCCACTTTTCTTTTTGGTATCATTATATAATACTTGCAGGCAAGATTTCGCGTGAAGGCAATGAAAATTCGGGCCCAAGGGACGATCAAGAAGGATGGGGATGAAGTTCTGCAGGCTGTGTAGCATTCATATGTAGTTGATGAGTCAGATACTCTGAAACTTGTGAATGCTACACAAGTTGAGGCGTGTAAAGCTGCTGCATTTTGTTTAATTTTGTACAGGATAGCAAGTTGATCGCTTTTATACATGAAATGACCAACTCCTATTATTGTGAGGGGATGGGTTGTTTTCTCATTTAGCAAGAGAAATACATTTCTATACATGCGAAACATGATATTGTAAAAGTCATTCTTAATTGATAATGTTAAAGTTACCGTTATTTTAAAACTATCAACAGTTGATTTTTCTTTCAACCTCAAACAAAAATTCTTCTTTTAATTCAATGCTTATATATATACATATATATACATATTTGAGACAGCAATTTATCACATTTTCTCTATTTTCTTTTTTGTTTATGTATTTCATTGTTATATCTTACATCGCTTCCAAATTTCGAATCTTAAAAGAATGTTTTGGCACGCAAGTACAGGGGCGGGGCTAGCAAAATAAAATGCCCCTTTCTTTCTTTTGCTAATATCATCATTCGTCGTCTAAAATTCTAATAACGAGAAAATTTAATAAATACAAAAAAAATGGAAGAAAATAAATATTGAGGTGGATAATTAGTATGGACCAAGTCTTCGAACGCAGATTGGACCTGCGCCATGGGAAAAGGCCCAACCCATCAACTCGAACAACCAAATTAGGAGGAGAATCGTTGGATTTTAAGAAGATTGGACTAGTCAGGTTTAGCCAACCAGGTACCTAGGCAGAGTCAACCAAATTTCTTCTGTTACAAATAGATTCATATTTACCACACTTGGAGGGAGATATTGATCTTTAATATTCTTATCATTTTTACTACTTACGCATCATTGTTCATGAAGTTAGAATTAATTTGAGTGTCCAAGGCTTTTTGCCAAGTTCACCGGACTCTTAACCCGTTGATGGATTTCAATATCAAGCATCTGAATCACATACTCGAAGACATTCAAATTTGTATGAAAAGTGAAAATTTTCTTGTCTTTATTCACATTAAGGACGATGAACTTTGGTGAATTAGAAATTGGACCTACACCAACAAGAGAAATTAAGTCCACTACAAGCTGCCCTTATGTGTCTAGGTGCAGTCTATCCCAATTAACTCAGCCCACAAGCGGAAAATGTCTCATCGCCCGACCGCAAACATCCTCACCCCAACTTTGAAATTGCGCCACCCAAGTGGGAAAACTGTCGCCACCCCAGCGGCAGACAGGGGACAGTTTGATGCTCCACCCCCTACAGTGGTGCGACGTGGCTTATAGTACTATAACAATTTCTTGCACCGAAAAGTCACAGTTAGTGGTGTCAAGTGTGCAATAGGGTTGAATTTTTTGAATCAGCCAAAAGAATTGTAATAAAATATATTATCAAGGAATTTTTCATTTGAATTTACCACGAATCAATACTTGGTACAATCCTTGACAATTCTATTTGTGCATGAAATGAGAAAAAATAAAATATTATTTTTTGTTCTGAACACATATATGGATAAATAAATCAATCAATAAATTCACACTTGAAAAGTATTTGTGAACGAATTTATCATTGTACGTACATAATCATTCTATAACATAATATTAGTAATTCTACTTAATTTACGAGTCTCAAAATGACCTAAATTGTATAAAAAGTTCCCGAGTTAGTTTATCTATGTTGTCATGCAAGTTGAACTAGGTAGAACTATGAAACTTAGGCTGAAACATGTCAATTGAGTAAAAGAAACATTTGGAAGGTCCCATTTATATCCTCCAATGTTGTATAGAGGTCAAAAATTAGTAGTACAAAAGCATAATTTTTTAATTTAAAATAGATAACTTTTACAGTGCAATAATGAATACCAACCTGCTACAATATTAGACTTTATTGAATGATCAGAATACTTCCACTTGTCTTGTTTGAACGATCTAAATCACACATCATTCTTCAAGTTGTTCTTTACATCGATCCTATCCAAGTACCAAAAAAGCAAACCTTTATGCTCTCATAGGTTATTTCATCCATTGGAGGGGTAAAGTTGTTCATCACAAGATATCTTAGATGACCATAATATCTTGAAATTCAATAAAAAAAATATTTGTAATTAATTTAATCTTAATCGAATAGGAAACATAAGAGATTAAGTCATGAGGTATGATTTTATCTTAATAACTTGGCACCTCTTCGGGATCCCATTAAAATCTTTCTCTTGGTGGTATTATATTTACTTTCAGAATTTTATTTTATTTCAGCAGCATTTTGGTGTAGAAAGAAAGTGGCACATGCTTCAGAGTGAAAGGCGGTGGAATACAGAACTGAGAACGCGCCAACGGTCGGTTCAGTTGGTGGGTAAATTGACCGTTGGAGCATTTAATCATGTTTCGGTCAACCGTTGGGCATTTATTGTATTGTACTTCGCGCTTTTTTATTTTTTTTCTGTCCTTAAACTTTAACCGACCTTCATTATAGTTTAAACTTTAAAAAGAACAAAAAGAAGAAAAAGAAAAAAATTATTGCCTGTTTGGTTCTCTGTTTTTCTTAAATTATTGCCTGCCCTATAATGTATTAAATGAATAAACAATACAAAAAAGTCTAGAATCGAGGGAATTTATATGTAATTGGTTTTAATTACATGAAAAGAGTAATATTTAAAAGAATTGTATTACCTGAAAAGAGTGGGGAAAGAAAAGAAAAAATAAAATCTTATCATGACTTCTTTTTTTAAAATTTATTAGCAGAATACATACTTCCTGTTATTTAAATTTTATTGTTCAATCATATTCAAATGATTAAAATTAGACTCTATTTCTGTTGTGGACGATCCTTATTAAGTCTTCATGATTGTGAAGGATATCGATCATCCTAAATTCAAATTTAAAAATCTTGAAATTATAAATTTAGTTAAGAATGTTATGGTGTATTTCAATAACAATCCTCAAATGTTCAAATTAGTAACTTAAGTATATAAATATTGTTTAGATACTACAAATGAAAAGGATATAGCATAGTACCTTATAAATTGCAATCCTTTAATTATTTATAGTAATAGGATGTGTGAATAAATGATGTGTTGTGTTAGCCCTTAAGCCATTCATAAGTAAAATGATCCAAGAGGGTAAGATTTCATCCCATTAATTATGATAGGGCCGTCAAAATCATTTGTGACTCAATTAAGGTTGTGGAATAATTGAAATATCATGTTTGAATTCAATTGTCTAACAAAGTAATATCAATTTGGCCCACATCAATTTCTAATACAAATACATTCTTTAAAAAATATATATATCCTCATAAAACTAAAGTAATGATGTAGTACAACCCCATAAATTTTGGATGGATGAGAGTGTTAAATATGCATGCTCCCTCTCTATCTCAAAACGTGATTTTTTTTTTACTTGTTTTTTTAAATATTTCAAAATAAAGTTATACTTTTTAAAATAATGTTTTCCCCAAAACTGCCCCATATAAACTAACAACAACCATTAATTCCAATGAATGATTATATACTTTTAACAATAACACATAAAATATACATTCAATTTTTTATTTTTTTTTTCAATTCTCATAAAATAATCAGTCAAGCAAAAGCTATGGGCTTGTTCTTGTGCATTTTGGGTGAATTGTAAAAAACATTTTGGGAGAATGGGTTTTTCGGAGAAAAATTTTAAAAATGTGTCAAGTGTTTCTTTTTATTTTGGGAAAACATGAAAAATGATTTGATAATAAATTGTTTGTTTCTTTATGTTTTGGGAGGAAGTAGAACTTATTGTTAATGTCAAATCAGTTGCTTTTTTATTAAGTTTATAAGGTGAATGATGTATATGTATATATATATCTGTAACGATTGATTAATGTGTTTTGTAAATGAATTGTGAGGGTTTTTTGATATTAAAATATTGTATTCTGAAGTAAAATTAAAAATTGTGTACATATTTTACATTTATTCTGAAAGTTGGAAAATATTCTGAAAAATAGCAAGATAACAAAGCCTATGACATTACAACGGAGGAAGTACAAAGAAGTTGCAGAAAAAGAGTAAAAGTTACAAAAGGCTTTGCCCTCAGAAGAACGTTGGAATAGTTAGCACAATTCAAAGGTAAGAATTAGAATATTAAAGATAGCTTAAACATGTGTTCGAAGAAATGATTAATATCTGAAGCCTCTGGAAATCTTTTAGGCTTCCCTCTTAAGCAATGATATGACAAAAAAATCTTGGTACCCACTTTTTCCTAGGTGAGTTAAAATGATCATGTCAAAATTCAGTAACAAAAGTAAAGTGTTTTGCCAATGATTACTAGTCTTTAATTAAGCTGTCCTAATTAAGATAGGAGTACCTCTTTTTTTGGTTACGCTCTCTAATCCAGCTAATCCCAAAAGCATCTATTATGGCTTCAAGTAAGTGGCCCCATTGCTTCTTTTGCTTTTGGTTCCAAGTACTTTAGGATCTACTAGGTTGTCCCTTTGATCTTGTCTTAACAAATTTGAAAAATATTATTTAATTTGTTAATTAATTGTAATGTTGTTCTAGAGTTTTATCAATTTTATGAGGCTTTTTTTTTTTAAAAAAAAAGTTCTTTGACTAAATATTGATGTAAATTAGGAAGGACTGATCAATGAAATTTGAATCGGAAACTGAACTTTAATATATACACTCAAAAACAATATATTGTTTTGCGAGATTTTTTTTATATATTTATATTATTAGTTTAAAATAGGTTTGAAAAGAGACTATTTTGTATAAATAAAATATATATTTCAATTAATAATTGATGAATTATTTATAGTATAGTATCATTTTGCTAATTAATAAGTAGTTATATTGGGTGAATTGAATCATTTAATATATTAATTTTGAGTTAAGTTTTATTCTTTTGAATAGGATTTTGACAGAATTTGATAGAGTTGATTGGGTTGGATATAAAATCAAGTTAAAAGGAGCATCAAGTTTTTTCATAAAAAATCAAGTAAAAACATTATTGTTATTATTATTATTATTATTATTATTATTATTATTATTATTATTATTGTTATTGTTATTATTATTATTATTATTATTATTATTGTAAAAATTGAAATTCATAACATTTTTCGAATTCATAATTTGGTGGAGAATATCGTAAAGGCCAACAAACTCGTACAACAAAAACAAGCTTTGAAGACAAAAAATAAAACAAAAACTTTTAAGAAATCGGATGCATTCAAATCTGAGGGCCTGTACGTTCCTCATTTAAGCCGGCAATTTTATTTAATCTAATTTTTTCAGCCGAAAATTACAAGCCAAACCAATTTTTTTTTTTAACTCTATTCATCGAAAATATAAGTGGATGTTTGGTTCCATTCCACAAGCCATTTTCACAAATTTTACTATTTCAGAAATAAAAATTATTACTTTTAATCTTTTCATCTAACATCATTTTCATTTTTATTTTCAAAATATATTTTTCAATAACTTATATATCTTCTCCCAATAACTTATCTATTTTCTCGTTTATATTCAATTATTTATATCTTCCTTCACCTATAACTTACTAAAACCAACATAATCATTACATTTTTAAATATTTCATCTAAACATATGTTTATTTTCACATCACATAACATAAATAATTTTCATTAATTTCGAAATATTAGAAACTGAAAATGAAACCAAACAGCCCCTAAATGAATAAACAAGTGCCGACGAAATTGTGAGAAAGGAACCGGTCAGTCAGAATCTTAACACAACAACTATCACGTCTCACTGTACTGAAATTCTCGCTCTCCCAAGCGATCAACAGGGTCCCACCTCACGTGACCCACGGCCCCCCCACAACCGTTAATTTCATTCAGCTTCTTCACAGATCACAGGAGACTTTTCTTTTCTTTTTCTTTTTCTTTGTTTTCCTTTTCCTTTAGATCATAGGAGACTTTTTGTATTCAATTAGCATGTATCACGATTATTTTCAGATTTAGAGACTGTTTGGATAAATTGAAAAGATATTTGGATGAGTTTATAAATTTATTAAAATATTTTATAAGATATTTAAAAACTTATAAAAAGTTAAAAAGTATTTGATAATTTTTTTTAAAAAAGAGCTTACATCTTATATTATGAGCTTCTAATTTTTTTTTTTAAGTAAAGAGTGTCTAACTTATATTAAAGATCTTAATAAGCCAACTTAATTTTTATCATATTAATTATAAAATTGATATTATTAATATCTTATAAGTTCTAAGATATTATTTTATTCAAATAATTTAAATATTTACTTTTAAAAAAGATCTAGCATCTTATAAGTTTCTAAAATATCTTATAAAACATAAGAGCTTATAAAACGTTTTAAATAAGATTAGCCAAACACCCTCTTATTCAAAAAATCTTATAAGCTTTTACATTTTATAAATGTTAGAATTTATTTTTAAAATAAATTACTAAAGTATTTAAATAAAATAAAATCTTAAAGTTTATAACATGTTAGTAGTGCAATTTTATGATTAAAATGGTAAAAATTGAATGAACTTGTTAAGACCTTAAAAATAAATTAAGATCTCCTTATTTCTTTTTAAGAAGAGTTTATAAGATCCTAGCTAATATCTTATTTTAAAATTTTATAATTTAAAAAAAAAAAAAGAAATTACCAAACATTTTCTAGCATCTTAGAAGATGATTTAAGGAACTTACCCAAACACCCCCTCAGTATTTTTAGATGGATCATGGCCGACATCAAATACGTTAATTTGAGTTTTAACCTTTCAACAAAAGATGAATTTTTTTATCATTTCAATAAATTAATATTATCTTATTATCAAATTAAGTAAATTGAAGCACAAACTGTATAATTATATATTAGGGGAGACTAATGCTATATGGCTATAAGCCAATTGATGAAATGATTATAAAAATGATCGAGGCAATGTTTGGTTATATTTTTTGTGTAATTTTAATATGTGCTTTGAGAGAATGAATGTTGAAAGTGATATTAGAGAATATGAAAGTTGTGTTGGGAAATGTAATGAATTTTTTTTATTATATTTTGAAAAATAATTAAAAATTAATTTTGAATAATTCTGATATGTTTGTTTATATTTTGGATGGAGATATTTTTCACTATAATAGTCAAATCATTTTATTTTATTTTTTGATTGGGGGGTGGGGTAAAAGTGAAATTGAGTTATTTTTTTATTGTTAAAATAATAATAAAATATATATAATATATATATCATATACATATATATATTAAAAATAAGAAAGTTTTGGAAATAATGACAAATAGAAGAAGGTATTTTGAAATTTTTTTTAAATATTTTAAAAAATAAGAATATATTTAATTATATTTTTTTAAAATAATTTTATTTAGAAGAAATGTAACCAAATATTTCCTAAATTTTTTAAAAGATTGAATTTGAATTCAAAAATCTTCGTACGCTCAATTTATTTATTTATAAATGAAGTCATGTCCTTATCGTTATTCTCCAATCAAGATTCCCTGAAATCAGACAACAGTTTTGAGATTATCAATGTTAGTTGATTTGCGAAACCTTATAAGTCAGCATATAATTATAATTTTTTACATTGTTATATTTTAATTTATACCACAGAGTTATGGCATCCCCTTTTTTTTTTCAACGTGTCATGCAATACTTTGTTCTATAAATATTGTTAAAATCTATGTGACGAGGATTCTAGCTTGCCAGATAGTTCTAGAAAAATTAAAAAATATCCTAAATCTTTGATAACTAAAACAGAGAAAAAATCATCGGAAAAATAGGATTTGTCAAATTTCTCATACTATTTGTACGTCTTTTTTTTTTTATACCGTTTAAAATTTTTTATTCTAATTGATATTTTATTATGTATTTCATACATAAATATATATGTATATAGACAATTCATAACTAAATATTTCCTTAACAAAATATTATAAAAATTTTATATTTATTTATAATATAAAATAAAAAATGAAACATGCCGATCAAAACAAAAAACCTAAAGTATTTTTATATGTCAAGTGTTGATAAATATATTTTAAGCCTAACTCACTTCAAGAGTTGACTCAAGAGGTGAAATTTGTTCAAAATTATATATAGAGACTACCATTCATTTATCTTAACGATGTGAGATCTAACACACCCCACATAAGCTAGAAATGAAATATGGAGTGTGAAATAATATAAAATAGTTGATCCAACAATATTGGGTAGCCCAACATCAGGAATGAGTAGTTTTAATATCATGTTAATGAATAAATTTTAAACCTAACTCATTCTTAAAAATTAGTTCAAAAAGTAAGAATCGTCCAAAACTATTTATAAAAATCATCGTTCATTTATTTTATCTATGTGGAATTTCATATATATGCCAAGCCTTGGACAAATGGCCTTCTATTGGTAGTGTAGATTCTAAAAAGTAAAACAACCAAAAATAAATAAATAAAGCAATGTAAGAACTAAAGTTGTCGTAACATGTCCCTCCTAAGTTCGAAGAAAATCAGATGTTAAAGTATGTGAGAGAAAATGAGATCCATCACTCTCACGCCACAAAACTAAAACTCAAAACTCGAAAAACAGGGCAGCAAAACTCCTCTTCCCTCGTTGTTGTGTCCCTCAAAAGCTGGACGTGAAGTTTTAGCTGTGTCAGATTCCCCTCATCCAAATATATCCCTTTCCTCTGCTCAAAAGAATACATGTTTTCTATTTTACCAGCCTTTATCGGCCGCTTTAATAGTTGGATTTGAAAACATTGAAAACAAAATATATGTTGAAACAATTTTTTTGTTTCTCTTTCTTTTTCATGGCCCGAGCCCCTACCAAAGCAAATTACGTCAGCTGGTACGGCACCGTATTTATTACTCAAGCCCGATTGAACATCAAGATTAAAGCTTCATATTGTGTTGCTCAATTGGGGTTAATTTGTTCAATTAGATATTGATTGGGATCGTATAAAGGTATTCATTACAATTGGTTAATTTAATATTTTCTAATCGAATTTTTTCAATTGATAGGATATTAGGTCCAAATTAGAAATTCAATAAAGAGGCTATGGTTGTTGGGAAGCTCTCAATAAAAATTGTTTATAGTTTAAACCAAACAATTATATCGAGTAGTATAAAATTGATATATAACTCAATTTTATAATTTTGTGTTGTCATATGGGTCTTTTTTGTTATTTTTTTATGTTATGTGTATTTTATCAACACTTGAAATTGGGTGCTCGCGGATCAAGAATTGATCCAATCCACTTATATAAAAAGATGCGAGCTATTTGGAGCATTGAGAATTTTTTCTTTTTTCTTTTTTTTGTGGCTGCATAAGTTTTTTTGTTAAAACTAATTATAAAAATTATATTATATTAATAATAACAATGAGGTTGTGGTTAATAAAAATATATTATATTAATAATAACTAATTATAAAACTAATCCAATGAGGGTTGTCAGAAGTCTAATTATATTATTAAAAAAATATAAATTAATAATAACATTATATAGCAATTATATTTTTATCTAAATATATATTCATCTTGACTGCATAAAAATTTTCCTAGATTAAGATAAAATTGAGGGTGTGGTTGTCGCTTAGCTCGAAAGCAATAGTGCAGACCCAAGTCCCAGCGCACCATGCCGGTTCACTTCAGTCCATCGGGGTTCAGGTGGGACTCACTCCGCGTAATTTTCCTCTGACAGGCGCACACGTGCACCTCCTGGTTCGGTTCCTGTGCCTCTTCACCTCCATCAGTAGCCCCATTGTCTTTCTCTCTTTTTCATTAAATAAAAACACAGAAATTAGCTGTATATGATTAAATCAACACTGGATTGCTTTACATTGTAGACCGTGGAAATCCACACCCATACCTACCTCTTTTAATTTAACAGTAGACTACCGTAAGAATCTCTTTGAGTTACGCGTTTGCCGGGTTATAGAATGTTTGGTTGAAATATTACTCCAATTAGTTTGAATTTGCAATCCTTTTCTTTTTCTCTTCAAGTTTATAATCTGGCCCAAATTGTGTCAAGATATATATATATATATATATATATATATTTATAATTTCATACTCAATAAAAAAATTTATTCTAAAAAAACATTTTAAAATCTCAAATGTCTTAAAATCATCGATCAAGACAGTTCATCGGTTTTTTCTCCACCTCTCTTCTTTCAATATGCCTTTTTAAGATAATGCGACATGACTGCCATAAGAATCTCTTTAAGGCATGGGTTCGTTGGGTTGCAGAATGTTTGGTAGAAATACTATTCCAACGAGTTTGAATTTGTAATCATTTTTTCCCTTCAAATTTAGAATCAACCCTAAGTCATTGTCAAGATATTTTTTTATAATTAAATCTTCAATAAAAAATTTTATTTTGAAAAAACATCTTAAAATTTTAACCATCTCAAAATCATCAATCAATCAGTTCATATATTTTCTCTCTCTCTTTTTCTTCTTTCTAACACACCTTTTCAGGGTAATGTGATATCGTTTTTGTTATAAAAGTTTTCATCATTGTGAGTTGTTTTATTTCATTGGACTAGTAATGCAAGTAAATTTGATTTTATAATCTTTTTACAAAAAATCATGCATCAAATTAATTGAACTGTCCCCTTAACAATTAAACAGTGAAATCGTTAACTAAAAATTATGAAACACTTAGTTCAAGCTCTAAAAAATATCAATAATTACTAGTATCTCTTTTATCGTAATTAAATTTCAAAAATTAAAACTATAAGAAGATTTTAACATCAGAGGATAAAAGATGCCATTAAAATTCATGGAAAACAAACAGGTCAATCAACATCTTAAGCAATCGTCAATTTCAGAAAAATAAACCATATGAATAATATTTCTAATTGATTTCATTGCATCTATACATATATATATATATATAATAAAATAAACTCTCCCTCTCCCTCTCTCTCTCTCTCTTCCTTCTTTGCTTTTTTTTTTGATTTTTTTTCTTTTTTGAAAATTTTCAGCATTTCTATAGCCCTTATTTTTCCAAAGTACAAAAGAAATAGTGTAACTTTTACTGTTTTCTTTTTCTTTTTTAACCCTCACAGCCTTTTCCGATTTCCTAAACGAAGCAAAAAAGCAACACGAGGCTTCGAATAACTGAAAAAACAAAAAGCGAAAAGAATCTCCTCAACGTCTGCCGCCTGCAGGTTCAAAACTATGATGACGACGCGGACGACGACGACGACGACCGGTTCACAGTCTCCGCCAGTTTCCCGAATCTCTCCACCAACTCCGGCGACAGCTTTTTCATCGGTTTCTTTTCCTTCTCCCGCCGGAAATCAAACCCCAAAGCATCCGAGATCTCCTCGGAGCTCCACCCCGCTTTCCGGAGCGTGTCGGAAAATCGATCGGCTTTCAACAGTAAAGCATCCTGCACTGATTGGTTATCCAGCAGTATCATTTCGCCTTCGAAGAATCCTGAAGCTGAGACATCTACAATCTCCGAGACATCGGATTCTGTCCAGCCGCTTTCTCTCAGAACTGACCCGATTTGGTTCACATAATCGTCGACCCATTTAGGCATTTCGGATCTTGGCATGTCGAGGTACCTGTCCGGTGAAGATGATGACGACGAGGACGAATTCGAGTTCCTTCGGCGGCGATCCACGGCTGCATCGCTCCAGAATTCCACCCATCGCGGCGTTCGTCCGCCGGAAATCGTATCTAAGCTTCTTCTCGAAAAATTGGTTGAGGACCCGGCCGATTTTTCACTAATGGACCGTTGCTTGGAGAGAATTCTTGGGTCGGAGCTTTGGTGAAAAAGGGAGGACTCACGATCGAAAAAGTCGGATAAATCGAACCCGCAACAGAAAATCCTATTCTCATCGACGTAGAAAATAGGGTTCCCCGCAAGACAAGGGTTGCAAGGAATATAACAATGGTTGAAAATGGGAATCAAAAGAGGGGCCCGTTTAAGAGCATTTCGGGCTATTTTCAGGGCCTTCTCCGGTTCAGAAGGCCGCGGGCCCCAAGATTTCGACCAGAGAGCATTCCGAGCAATATGGAAAGAAATCGAAGCAATGGGAAGATCAATGGAGGCGCGGAGTTGAAGCCTAGCCGAGCCCGATGATCGCCAATCAGGGAAACCCGCTCCCACAGGCAATCCAGCCGAAAGCACGGCTTTTAGGTCCGGTGGGAAGGAGAACCCGAATTCCGCCTCAGCTAACGCGAACTCGGACTCGGATAACCCGGATTGCACCGGGATACCCGAGTCTTTTAAATGAGAAATTAGCTTCTCCGCCAGGGAGGTGAAGGAGAGGAGGCTATTGCGCGGCGGAAGCGGCGTAGATGGAGCGGTGGCAGCGGCGCGGGCGGACAAGCGGCGGAGGCCCGCTGCATGGGCCGGATTCAGACCGGTCATTCTCCGGTCCACGTCCACCATTCTTGTCTAATTTACAAGATTAGATCTTTAACAAGGAGTAAAAGAAAAAGATTATTACAGCTTTCTTGCTTTCGGTTCTTGATCTTGAACTTTACAGGAAATTTTCTTGACGCAGAAAAATGATTTCTTTCCAGTGTGTATGTATAGACTCTAGAGTTGTAGAGAGAGAGAGTGAAGCAAAAGTGCAAATTGGGAAAAGAGAAGAAAAGAGAGACAATTTATAGAGAGTAATGGCGTAGGGGCCCGCCTTCAGATTTTTAATGACCAAAAGTACCAGTACTAGTATTAAAGAAAACATAGGTAATATCTTTTTTACCCTGTTTCGTATTAATTAAGACTAATGCAAGAAAATCAGGTAATTAGGACTAGATTAGCTGTGTGTTTTTACTTTTTAGTGAAGAGGGATTTGGGAGAGAGTCGGATGAACCAAAGAAAAAAAGTTAAAAAACAAAAAGAATATATAATATTTTATTAATTAAATGATATAATAATTAATCAATTTCGAAAGATAGCAACATACCGTTATCTTTTTCTATTCATAAAAATTTCACTGTGGTACCTTTTATTTCTAATAAATAAAGATGACAAAATTACTTGTTTATGTGGATACTCTGGAGAATTCTTCTTGATGGGATTAATATGAGGAGAAATTTCTGTGTGTGGGGATAAGGCCAAAATTGACCTTTAATTGTTAAATTGGGGGAGGAGATCATCGTCCTTGTACCCATACGTACCCCACTATCTGTTAAAAAGTAATTAATTTATTAATTTAATTTTATATATTTTTAAGTAATACAAAATATATGTAATTATTAAAAAAAATTCTTTTGATAAGATACATATATTTTTGTAGGTACCACATTAAATGGAGAATTCTTTGAAAGAATTATGAAATTCTGTTGATATTTATATTTATGTATTTTATATCTTTTTATATTTTTATTGTAATACATAATCAAATTTAGCGTGTTATATGTAATATTTTTTAATTTAAGAAATTATTTAAGTTATTGAAAAATTTTATGAATTTTAGTATTAATTTTTTTATTTATAATTTTTATTAAAATCCGTGGATACTCATCTCCACGCAAAGAGGTAGAGTCGGGGTCGGGAAGCAGTTGGCCTCACGGGGTGAGGGGTGGGGAGGCAATCTCCATCCCTTCCCTATTGACATTTCTACAGCAATAGTCTATAAATTAGATCTAAATCATTTTCAATGAATCCATAAAAAAATAAATTTATTTTTTCCTTAGGTTCTGATTGAGGTTAAACATATTGAGCGGTCAATCGAACAACATAATTTAAAAGATAAAATGTATGATTAATTTTTTAATTTTTATTCCAAATTATAAGTATTATCTATACAAATCTAAATCTTTTTCGTCATATGATTTTTTCTTCATATCGGTATATAGATGTTCCATTTATGTAGGTTGAAATATATCCCTCTCTCTAAATATAACTATAAATGTACACTTAGACAGTTTTCATGAATTTTACATTTCTAAAAATGCTTGAATTTGCTTTATATAAGGTTTGTTCTATTTTAGGATGATTTTTTTAATTCTTTTGAGATGGTCCAGATATTTTGTACTTGTGCTAATGCCATTTCCTGCATTCCTTCCTAACAGATTAAGTAAGTTTACATTTTAGAATAAACCGAATAAAACGTGCAAAAATGCATGGTTAATCAATTATTAATAAATGAAAATTCATAAAATCTCTCGCATTAATTAGATATGACAAGTTATTAATTGCAATCAGGACTTTTGATAATTGTATAAGTTATTAATTGGTAGTAAACTTATAGTTTTAATCAATTATCATTCTACCTTATATTTTAAATTTTATGTGTTAGCATCAAGGAATTTAGCATATGACAAGAATATATACCACATATTTTTGGGAAAAAAAAAAACAGCTACATTGTTCATCCTTAATTATCAATGAACTTATGTTATGCAAAATAAAGTGCATTCTCATAATTAAATCCTAATTATTTATTTGATTTTAATAGTGCTCATAATAAAATTTTTTTAATAAAGATATCATTAAATACGTCACTACGAACAAATGATAGAATTAGAGGCAAATATTTAAAGACATATTTTAAAATAGTCACTAATAATAATTTAAGTCGGTAATTTAATATTAATTACTCTTATAAACTAGTTGGAGGCCTATGTATCAAGGCATACATTGTAATAGCCCATAAATGATGGTAAAATAGCATGTAAAGAGTAAAAAATATCTCTATTTTTTTAATATAAAAACAATCTATAAAATGACCTCTATATAATTGACGACTGCAACTATGGAAGCTATTTGTTCAAATGTCTTCATACATATTAGAGGCAATTTTTAAACTTCTAAAGGTAGAAACAATAGCTTCAAAACTTCTCTTTTGTAGTAGTTATTGTATTATTTTTAAATAATAACTATGCTCATTGCAAGTGCAATAAATTAGTTATAACATTAGCGGTAAAAAATTAATATATAAAAAAATAATTATTTGATTGATCATAGTGAGAATTAATTATGTAGGTATCGAATTTGATTAGATCAGTTTCACAGTAAAATTATAAATTTTTAAGTAATCAATTACAAATAATCACAGTTGATGCCCTAATTTTTACAATTAAAATTCTTATTATAACACACACACACACACACACATATATATATATATATATATAATTGAACAAGTCCAAGGAAAAATATCAAAGATTTACAATTAAGCCTGCCCTGTAAAATCAAATTTGCAGATAAAAAAAATGCCGGCATTTATATTCCAAAACCGTTTCAATCTTGGAATCATATAAAGGGCAGCTTTCACAGGTTAGTACCTGACTACCTGTAAAATGAATAAATGATAATTAATCCTTAATAGCTAGTACCTCTCTCTGCAAGGAAGAAAAATTATAAGATAGATGAATTATTTAATTAATTCAGATAGTACAATTTCAAAAAAGGCACCAACAATCGACATCCCAATATTTCAGAAACAAAACTATTTCTAAATATGTGAATTTTTTATTAAATATTTAATAATTTTAGAAAAACTTATGAAAATGCTCGGAATACTCCCTGCATGTGTACATGGACTATGTCACTATATTACATGTACTCTTTAAGAAGCAACGGTTACATATTCAAACGAAGCACGTGACACAAACACTGACTACTTTTAAAACAACATTTTTTAATGCTTCGGGAAACACACCTTGCAGGTCAACGCCGTTTTAGTCTCCGTTCATTGCATCAAGTTTCTATCAGCCTGCTGTTAATTTTGGTGGGTTGAACATATTCGAATTGAATCAAAGTGGAGGTATAATATAAAAATATTAAATTTAAATATAATTTAATTTAATGTTAAATTTAAAATTTAAAATTTTAATTTTACTTACAAAAGATCATGTCAAATTTGGATTGACTTGATTTTTGATCAAATTATTCAACAACATGATAAATTTAACTTAATCCAACCCAATTTGATTAATCAAACCCAACCTAATCTATTTATTTTATTTTTTATATTTATAAATTTTAAAATTATAATTGAATAGAAATTTGATCTACAATAAAATCTAAAATTCAGTATAATCATTAAGGTCTAAGAAACAAAAAAACTTTAAAACTTGTCATGTCCATAAATATTCCGAATACAAAAAAATAACAAACCAATGTTTAGTAATTAAATTTTTAAAATTTTGATTTTTGGATATATATCATTTAGATTTTATTTTTATTAGTCAATTTTTTTGGTGGGTTGGATTGGGTCAGATTTATTGGATTATTGAGTTACCCACTTTTTTTTTTTTTTTTAAATAAGGTTAAGTGGGTTGACCCAAAATCAATCTAGCTCTTTTTTTTTTTTGGATTCAATTTGACCCGAACCCAAAAAAATAAAACACAAACCTGATTTTTGTCTAAGTAGGTCATTGTTTGATCATCGAGTTGGATTTGATTTTAATATTCTTAATTTTATTTGTGTCTATATTTCATCTTTATCTACAATTAAAAAGAAGAAGAAAAAAATAAATTTAAAAGGAAAAGATTTTGGAGAGTGAGGGGCTGAAGGAAAAGAAAAACTACCTAATTATTATTTTTCAAAAATGTGTTTGATTTTATTAATTCATTTGAAAATATATTAATAAAATCTTGTCATTTCATATATAATTAGTAATTTTAGTACATTCAATGCCTATACTCAAATTTTTATAATGTAAAATAAATAGAATGTTTATTTATTTATTTATATATTAATATATCATTTAATTTTCTCAGTACTAGTTTTTAGGATAAAAAAATAATAAAAGTAAGGGTATCTCATGCACATCAATCAAAAACAAATCGAGAAGGACATGGTATTTTAGCAATGGTATAGATATAGATAATAGGAGGAATGTAGAATAACACACCGCGATATATTGTTTAATTTATTGTAGACCTTATTTGATATTATAATGTCAGAAAGTTTGTTTTTTCCCTCTATTTTCTTCTCCCACTACAAGACGAAAGAAATTTAATAAGAAAATATTTTTATCAATTATTAGTAACTTATATACAATGTCAAATGAAACTCACAAATTGGAGTGATAATTATTATTGTTACAATGATATCATCAAACATGTATAACTAATTATCAAATAGTTAATGATAGCTTAAACTGTTAATTTTCTATACAATTAAATCGTTATATATTATATTAAAATAAAAATTATTTTTACTTAATAGTTATAACTAGTAATAACTTTTATATAAAACTAGTCGCAGCATCTTGATTATATATATATATATATATTTATGAATATAAATATATGTATGGATAAAGGAAGAAATTATATATATAACCTTGCAAATACAAATTAATCTCACAATTAATACGTATTTTTTTCTATTGCCATGTGGATTAATACGTCACTAATTGTTTTATCATCAGTGACCTAATTTTCTGTCATTTTCACGTGTGCTGAGTCATTTGTTATAATTGCATTCGCCATTAACAGGACAATGAACGCTTAAAGGAAAGAAGATGGGATTTACATAGATCATTTGTGGGATTTGTACACGAAGCACGCAATGCGTTGAGTGATGATAAATACATCCACATAATGCTGGAAAAGATAGATAGATTTTAATTTTCAATAAAATGAAAATAGATAGATGCCTAAATACCTACCTATATGAAAATTCAATTAATTTATGCCAACCTCCATTATTAATTAATCAATCTAATCAAATTAAGCAGCACAAAAGGATTACTTGAACATGCATGAATGGTTCCTAAATTAGTCACCAGATCTCCATTTACTTTGTTGAGTGGGATGAAAAACAACTGGTGAAAAAGGTGACAAAAAAATTGATGAAATCAACGATGAGATTAAGTAATCAAATATATAATGTTTATATATGGGATAATTTTGATGACATATATTAGTCAATTTAGTTATATCATGTATATTTTGATAGAGTATTATATTATTTAATATATATTTATCAATATATACTTGATTTGAGACCGTCAATTAGATTGATCCCAAATCAGTGTTCGTATTCTCTTATGACTTAATAGTTAGATCTAGAATTTGAATCATATAATAGGGTCAAAAAAAGTCGTTGAGTAGAAGGTTGTTTGGCTAATTTTATTTAAAAAGTCTTATAAGTTTCTACATCTTATAAGGTGTTTGTGAAACTTATAAAATGCTAAATCTTTTTTTTAAAAATAAGTTTTTAAAGTGTTTGAATAAAATCATATTTTGGAGCTTATAGGATATTAGTAATAATATTTTTGTAATTAATATGATTAAAATTAAGCTAGCTTGTTAAGATGTTCAAAATAAATTAGGCACTTCTTACTTTTTTGAAAAGAACTTATAAGTTTCTAACGTCTTTATTTTATGGGCTTATAGGCATTTTTTTTAAAAAAATTTACCAAACACTTTATGAGATCTTATAAGCTTTCAAACAACTTATAAAATATTTTGAGGAGTTTATAAGCTCATCTAAACAGCCTCTAAGAGGGTGTTTGGCTAAGCTTATTTTAAACATCTTATAAGCTCCTACATTTTATAAGATGTTTTTGAAACTTATAAGATGTTAAATCTTATTTTTGAAATAAGTTATTAAAGTGTTTGGATAAAATAAAATTTTGGAGCTTATAAGATGTTAATAATCGTAAATTTGTAATTAAAATAGTTAAAAATGAAGGAGTTTGTTAACATCTTCAAAATAAGTTAGGGACTCCTTACTTTTTTTAAAAGAGCTTGTAAGCTCCTAACATCTTATTTTAAGATTTTATAAGCTATTTTTTAAAAAAATTACCAAACACTTTTTATCAACTTATAAACTTTTAAACATCTTATAAGATGTTTTGATGAGCTTATAAGCTCACCCAAACATCCTCTAAGTCTCAACTATAATCCTCTGATACCTAAATCAAACTAAGTATTGAGCTCAAGTAAATAGAATAAGCACTAAAAATATTAAAAAAGCTAAATTGGTTATTATAATATGAATCAGGAAGTATTCATAGGAGGAAAAATGTATGGACATGTCACATAAAGGTTAGATGAATAGATGAGATGGTTCCATGCGTCTAATTGACGGTTTGGATTTCAAATTGTACGACAAGTTGATCTTGATAAAAGGATGCGGATTTTCATTCTTAATTATGTGGCATTTTTTATTTAAGTGGGGGTAAAAAAGTCTTTTTCATGGTTTTCCTTCATCATTACCATTAATCAAACACTCAAAGATTACTTTAGGACTAGTTTGTTTTGAATAATGTGATTATGAATGATACATAAACAATTGGATATGTTTTAAATCTATTTAAATAAAGTAATATAATTTCACGTTTAGCTAGTACGATTAACCGAAAAGTAAATTAAAAAAAAACATATAATTTTACAATTATAACCTTTTGTTATTTATTTTAATAATATTTTTACATACTGATCAAGGTGGATTTGGTCTTTTTGAATTTTATCCAATCCAAATAAAATATATCAAGCTTCTCCCCTCTTGATACAATTTCAATTTAATATATGGCCAATGACTTATCAAAAGCCCCATATTAAGGCAAACAAACAATAAATTAAGAGTGATTATGTATCTATCAAGTATAATCAATTGAAACAATCAAGCCCTATAAATGTTGTATGGATAATCAATTTAGATATTTTATTTCTCTATTAGTAATGAGTAGTTGAATTATATGGACAAAAACATCCCACGAATGAAAGTTTTGGTTTGTTACAGTATTTGAATTACTAAGTCGAAATAAATTAATATATCCAACTTCAAACAAGCAAACTTTAGAAGTACCGGATATGAAGATCAAAGAAGAGGAGGACAGCATGCGACATCTAGGGACCTTACAGCATGGTAACACACACAATGTTTGAACTAGGTACAAATGTATTCATTTATGTTATGCCTCAGATGGCTATCACCTTGGACATATAAAGACAATTCCTTGTCCACAGAACCACCATGCACGGTGGGATAAGACCAATTCTTGTCCACAGATCCGCCAGGCACGGTGGCATAAGGCCATTTTCTTGTCCACAGAACCACCACGCACGCATGGTGGGATAAGGCCTTTTCCCTTGTCAACAGAACGGCCGAGCATGGTGGGATGAGGCCATTTTCTTGTCCACAAAACCACCAAGCACGGCGGCACAAGGCCATTTTCTTGTCCCTCAGAACCACCGGGCATGGTGGGGCTGCATGGATGGGCAGCATCGCTTTCTTGTCTTCCTCTGATCATGCGTATGAACTATCATACAAATAATTTTTTTTTAAAAAATATGTGAAAGGAGGATAATTTCCAAAACGCCCTGACTATCCCAGATGGGGTAGCCCGCATATGCTAGCTGCCAGGAAGTAGAAAGAAGAGCTTTGTTTTGACCGATCAAAACAGCCTCAAATCTATCCTATTTAGGGTTAGAATTAATGTAATCGATATTGCTTCGATCAAACTGTTTTATTTAGACTTATATATCCGTACAATTAATCTGACGACAAATAATTATAAAATTGAAGATCAATTACTTAATTACTCAGTTTCATATGTACAAAATCTTCATGATAAATCAGTTAATTAGGTGTGATAGCACACACA
>JACGDI010005744.1:127844-147547 GCA_014898725.1 Jacaranda copaia | reverse complement strand
TATTTGAAAATAGTCACGAACCAATTGAATTGACAACCAAGTCTTATTAATTAGTTTAATCGTTGATTTCTTACACACCTTTCTTATGATAATGAGAAATTAGTTGCTAGATTGATTATCATAATGAGAAGTCCCTATTCCAATTTAAAGAACCAAATCTTTTGCTTAGAAATTTGGGATTGGACATTTGATTGTCACATATAGGGGGCTAGGACCATTAATTAATTGTAGCTGCTACATGTTAATGTGGATCACGAATCGTGCTACTATAGCTATGTTTGGTCGAAATTTTTTTGGTATTCTTTTCTAGAAAAGATTTTGCAAGTAACTTTTTAGTGTAATAATTAAATTGATGGACAGCACCAGAGTATTAAAGCAGTGATTAAATTGTCAATTTTTGAAATCATTAATTCATAATATTAGAAATATATCATCAACAGAAAGAAATTTTTACGTCAAGACTTAAAAGCCAAAAGATAAATTAATATTCATGATATCAAATAAATAAATAATATTTGTATTATATATATATATATATATATATATATATTTCTTGTCAATCAGTATGGCAAGACTTTATCACATTATCTACGTATCAAGCAATGGCATTAGAGTGTTAAAGCGCTAATAAAATTATCAACTTTCAAAATCATTAATTCATAATTTTAAAAATATATCATCAACATAAAGCAATTTTTTCGTTAGCACTTAACAGCCAAAAGGTAAACTAACATTCGTGATATCAAAATAATATCTATTTTATATAGATATATATATATATATATATATCTTGTCAATCAGTACGATAAGACTTTTTCACGATATTTATCAATCAAATTAGTAATCATCTCGATGGATAACAACTATATTTATTTAATATCTTTTTTCCTAACCTGAATCAGTGTTTGAAAAATTGAACCGTTCATTGAACTGAAAAACTTACTAGTTTACGATTCACTAGTTCAACTGTTGATCGGATAGTAATTGAATTGCAATTGAACTGTGATGTCACTATAAGAAAATTCACATTTGATGGCTTTAACTTGGTGATATTTTATAATATAATGACATAAAAAGGTGTTATGGTGATTATTATAAAAGAATGCAACTATAATTTAATATTTGATGGCATTTAATTATTAAATAACAAACAAAATAGTGACATTTAATTAAAAATGCCAAGATAAATGTATTTTAAAAGTATATAGCTAGTGCCACTAATTTTTTTTAGAAAAATGCCACTAATTCATAGTTCTAGTATCATTTGAAGAAAGATGTCATAAAGTATTTATTGACAAGTTAGTGGCATTTATAGTGTATGACACTCAAAAATAAAATAGTGGTAGTCATAAAAAAAAATGTCACTATAATAAAGTATTTAGTGGCATTTTATTATTAAATGACATATAAAATTGTGGTATTTGATAAAAATGCCAATAAAAATATAATTTGAAGGCATTTAACTAGTGTTACTAATTTTTCTTAAACATGTCACTCATATTTATTTATGGTGGCACCTAAAAAAAATGCCACAAAATATTTAGTGGCACTAATTTAGTGACATTAGATAGTGTGAAGACATATAAGAGTAATATGGTGATAAATGTTGAAAAATGTCATTGTAATACAATATTTAGTGACATTTGATTAATAAGTTACAAAAATATAGTGACATTTGATTGAAACTGTCAACATAAATATATTTGCAAGGCATTTAAGTAGTGCCACTAATTTTTATAAAAAAAAATGCCACTTATATTTATTTATGGTCTCATTTATAAAATGTACCACAAATTATTTAGTAGCACTAATTTAATGCCGTATTACAATATAGTGTTACTTAGTAGTAATTAATTAATAAATATTATAAGAATATAATTTTATTGAATTACAAACATAACTATATAATAAAAGCATTTAACTAGTAATACTATTTTTTTTTTCTGAAAAAAGGAGAAAAACATAACTCATAATTTAGTTATGGTGTAATATGAAATAAATATTACACAAAAATAGATAAAGTATATATAGTTATTAATAATTTTAAAATATACATTTTTACATCTTATCATAATGCATTGATTAAATGAACTACTTAAATATAATTTTAATGTATCAACTAAATTAATCATATTTTTCAAGAAGTATAAAGGACTAAGTTTTTGCCCATATTTTCTCCTCACCTATAAATTATATTTTTTAATATTTCCTATCTATAAACTTAATGTCTCAAACCTTTTCAAATGTATTATTTAATATAATAATTTCGAGCATATATTTAAATAATTGAGAAAATATACTTTTAAAGTATAAGAATATAATAATATTTTAGAATATTTATAATGAATATTTAGTGGATAGCTTGATGGTAAACTTATATCTTTTCAAATAAAATATCACTGGTTCGAGTCTTATACAGAGCAATTGGAGCATGTTAAAGCTCATAATATGGCTATTGATAGTAGATTAAGATGTCATTTAAAGGAATCTTTTTTATCATTTAATTTAGCATGTTATTTAATTAATTTTTATGGCATGTTATTATGTCTTCTAAAGGAATTTTTTGTGACATGTTAATATCACTATATGCATTTTTTATGGCATGTTAGCATGTCATTTAAAATTATTCTTTTGACATTTTAACATGTCATTTATTGTACTTTTTGTGGTATATTATCTTATTATTTAAAGAAATTTTGGTGATGTTTTAATATATCACTACATACATTTTTAGTGGCATATTGGCATGTCATTTATAATTTTCTTTAATGGCACTTTAGCATGTTATGTAATGCATTTTTTTGTGACATTTTAATGTGTCATCTGTACATTTTTTTTCTTCATTTTATTATATTACAATAGAGGTAAATTAATGATATTTATACATTTAGCTACATTGCTACAAGTGACACTTTTAAAAAATGTTATTAAATATAAAGTTGTCATTATAATACTATTTAAGTTGCCTTTTCTAATGCCACTAAATGTAATTTTTCTTGTAGTGTGTCATAATTATATAATATTTATATACATATATATTTATATTACATATATCACTTAAAAATTAATAAAATACCAAAATATAAAACATAAAGAGCATATATGATATTTTCTAACTTTACAATCTAAATTTCACAATTTATATTATAAATGATCACCATATATTAAATATCTACAGTATAAAGTTTAAACACATCAATAATTTAGTGATATTGGAGCCATTCCTTATTTTCTTAATTTTTAGATAGCTTATGGAGGTGTGCCTTAGCCTTAACACTTTATACTTAGATAAAAAAAATTATTAATTTTTTAAAAAATTAAATAGAAAAAAAGGGTTCGGTTCAATTAAACTGTGAACGGTTCATCGGTTCGAACAGTCCAACAATCAATTTGAACGATTTTAACAAAATAAGACACTTTTTTTGATATTCTGATTTTTTAAAATAATCGGACCGATTCAAAGGTCCGATCAGTCCAATTTTTTAAACCATGACCTGAGTCATTGGACATAGCATTACGTGAAGGTTTTTGACACGACACCAACAACACCTCCAAAAACGAATAATATATCACCAAAATTCCATTAAAATACCAATTAATAGAAAGCCCTCCGCCAAAATACTAATTATTATCATATATTATATATCTTGTTGTACATATATGTATACAAATAGAAAGAAAATAACTTTATATTATAGCTTAGACTAAGACAAGAGATTCACCCATCCATGTGCTCCATCAATCATCCAATAATTACATACTGATTTAGAAATTAGTCCATAGGTTAGTAGCTACGAATATCAATAGGTCATTAAAGCCTAATCCAGGGTCGTTCCGATAACAAGGATTGCGGTTCATTATGCAATATTTTAATTATGTCATAGATGAAGATTTGAGAATAATTAATTCATCTTTTTTTTTTCCCTAAAAAAAGTTATTAAAAAAGAATGCATCATAGAATCGGGTTTGGGTTGGTAGGGTAGAGAACTGCATAAAAATATGATGCCTACCAAGTACCTAGAACATAAATTGTAAAACACGCTTATGATCGTTCGGGGGGTAATCACAAGATACAAATAGTAGTCCACTCGTGTGTATCTTCATGCATAATTGCCACCAACGTCTAATAATTGACGTAGTACCGTACTGTGGATCTCAATTAATTTGTAGGTACAGGCCATTATTATAAATTAATGGACCAAAAATTTTGTCACGTAACATTAGCTCAACTTTCCATTAAAGCAACTCGTCTAGTAAATTAATCTAGCTAGTAAATTTCTCTTTAATTAATAATTTAGTTAACTTTTAATTAGTAATTTAATATGATTTTAATTAGTAAAGTTAGGCAAGTTAAAGTTGAATCTCATTATCATTTTAATATATATTAAAATACACGCACGACATAAAGAAATAATGTAGCTTGTCTATGAATATTTTGGATTTTTTTATTTCAGCAAATATTATTATATCATGTATCTTATTTTTTAAATATGTGTTGTATGTATCGATTATTACAATTAAATATTTTATATTATATATGAGGTCTATGTATGATGTTGAATAAAAAATAAAATATTAATTAAAAAAAAATTCTAATCTTATACTTGAAAGGTTTGTTGAAAAGATAACTAACCATCGTATACCCACATACAAGTAAAACTAGTGGCTAGCTACTTTGACAAATTTTTGAATATATTCTTTAAGTACGGCTCAAGTGGAGTAACAGATTGTGGTTGCACATATGATGATGCCATTATTTACTTTCTAGCATTGTCACGCACACTAAATGCTCATAGATTCACCAGAGCAACCTTGGCAAAAGATTTCCGTTAGATATTATAGCGCTGTAAATGGTTTGAATTTAGATTCAACTAGTTATATTTGAATTTAAATTTAATTATTAAAATTTATATTTAAATTCAACTCGATATTTTACAGGATTTTTGTTAATCAGTATTATATTCGAATTTGATAAATATTCGAAATTTGATAAAAAAAAAACCCAATTTAATATTTTCTTCTTCTTCTTTTTCTTTTCTATTGTATAAATATATTATATTTATAAATTAAATTTACGTTATATTAAAATGTTTAACAATATTTTATTATATATTAGTTCAAAAGTTAAATATTTGAGTACTAAATTCCTATTTCACATTACATTAATGTTAGATGAATTATTATACATTATTATGTTTGACATTTTATCATTATTTTTCTTATTTCTTAGGCTAAAACCTTAATATTAATAACGTAATATAGATGTTAATATAGATATTAAGTCAATATAATATATAAAATTATTAATTTAATAAAAAATTAGTAAAATTTGGATTCGAATCTTTAACAGATTGAATTGTTTAATTCCGTATCTGATCCACTTATTTTGAATTATGAATATTTATAATCAAATTTGATTCATAGAATATTTTAATCGAATAAAAATTTTAAAATTTAAATTGAATTCAAATTATATTCGAATTAAAATCTGATCCATTGACAACCGTGAAATATTATGCATATTTTGAAATGAAATTAAAAGGTACTCGAAATGAATTTAGGATTCTTATTTCAATTTTTGAATTGTTTAATACCAAATGCAATTTTTGGGAATAGAAAAAGAATATTATTTCACCGATTGTAATGATGTGACAGAAGCAACTTTATTTTAAATTTAATTAATATCACAAACTACCCAAAATTTTAATTTTGTTTAATCTCTAGCCTAAAATTTCACCTCAAATAATCAAATGAGAGTGGGATGAAATATTACTTATGCATAGAATTCTTTTTTTTTTTCTTCCTTTTTTTGTTTTTTTTATGAGAAATCATCCTTCATTTAATTGGAGATTCACCCACAACCACAAATTCATTTCGATCTAAAATTAAAATTAATATAATCAAGATTACTTCAATCCTACATCTGCTTTACTAGAATTATAAATCCGCACAATTAAAGCTAATAAATTACTTATATATAGAATTATCTCCGTACACTTTTCATACCGCCAAACTTTTTAATCCCTAGTTTTAGTGACTCCACAAAAGATTGTCGTAGACATGATGCGAGTGGGGTTCCACTAAGAGATCAAAAAGGTGAATTCCATAGTAAATTAACCAGCCCCTCGTGTGTTAAATTCATTATAAATTCCACCATTGATTTTTACAAAAGATAGCTATTAGCTTATAGCTACGTCTTATCTTAAAGGTACGGGATAGGGATAGGGATAGGCTTCAGCTTGAAAAGAAATGATGAGAATAGAAATGGGAACCTCTTTGTTTTTGGTGGGTCATGGATTGCACGCGTGTGATGGGGATGGAATAAAGCTAAGTTTTGGGTGGTAAGTTTTTGCCTTAGAATTTTTGGATTAAAGTTGGGGAACCGAAAACCCGTGTGGCACACGGGATTCTCGTACGAGATCCAAAGCTTAAACTACAAGAAAATTAAATGATGGTTTAATTTGCATTAGATAAAATTGTGATTCACACTTGTCAAAATCAAAACATACCTTTTTTTGAGTGTTAAGGCATTTGGTTTGGTCTTGATAATTTGAGATAGTGATATAGATTGGGACAAATTTGTGAAGGAAGATATTCGCAATCATAACATATACTGCTAAGTTTGTTGCTCCAATGTTTAAGCTATATAGATTTGAAAAGATCGAAACGATTGGTTATAGAGAAAAAAAGCAGAGTTGCAGAGTTATTTTTGAATAGTTGAACTAAGAATTAATATCGCGTAAAAGTTACATACTTTAGGAGAACTATTGTCTACATACTAACTGTTAGAATTTTGAATCATAATCTAGTTCAATTTAAATAGAATCTAAAAGAAATTGATCTTGACAAATTTTAAAAATTTATGTATAGTTTAAGGGGTGTTTTGGACTAAAAACCCATTGCAGTATGCTGCGGCAATCACAAATTGGCCCAATTATTTAATTAAATTTATTTTAGAGGCACTAGTTAATTACTCAAGCGATGTCATTCTTACACTTATATATGTGAGAGTTGGGATTCAAATTTCAAAGACCTCAAATACATACATGTATAAATAAAAAGAAAATGATGACCTATCCTAGATTAAGGATTGCTAGGCTAGGCATGTAATATTAGGATTCTTAGTTGATCAAATTTATCTAAACAAAGATTTAAGTTTTTATATTTTATCAATATATTGTTATAAAAATAAGTTTTTGAAACATTATCAAATATGGCCAAGAAACTTATAAGATATTAATTTGATAATTTCATTATTGTATACAAAACTAAAGGAGCTCATTAAAATTTGCAAAATAAATAAGGAATACCTCAGTTTTAAAAAAAATTATAAAATACTGTAATTTTATTTTGAAAGTTTATATATTTCTTTTGTAATATTTTTACAAAATACTTTATAATATTTTATAAAATATTTGTTGTAAAGCCTATTAATTATAAACACACTGAATATATCAGTTGGGCCTCCTACCGTGGCCTTGGACTAGTGAGGCGATGGTTGGAAACTTTGTTGATATGTTGGTCTGGACCGAACGTTATTCTTAGATGGTCTTTTTTATTTCGGGCTGGCCTGGATTGAAGAGCAATCAGGGCCAGACAGCATGATTCTTTGTCCATCAAAAGTTGGCCTTAATGTCGGCCTTACCAAAAGTTTCTGGGCCGACTTCCCGTAAAGGATATGATGAATTTGGGCATTACAAGATAGGTCATCGATTGGCTGAATAATATATTGGACACAATCTCATCCGACGTGGTTGATCATAAAATCTTATTGGACGTGTTTGATACGTCATAATTATAGGGTGGGGATAGACTAGAGTTGTCAATGAATTGAATTTTAATTTGAATTCGATCTGAATTTGATTCGAATTTTAAAATTTTTATCCAATTAAAATATCAGATGAATCAGATCTGATTATAAATATTCATAATGCGAAATAAGTGGATCGGATATGAAATTATACAATTCAATTTGATAAAGATCCGAATCCAAATTTTATTAAATATATTATTAAATTGGTAATTATATAGTATAAATTATATTAATAAAGACTTTTGACTGAAATGCAATATATGCGATATTATAATTGATAATGACCTAATTTTTTTTATTTCTATGAAATAATTGATTTAATAAAGTCTATTCAGTAAAAAAGTTAAGTCAAGGTTTAAAAAGTAGCATTTTTAATTAAATATGCTACTTTTTGATTCTTCTAAAAGTTTGCAAAGGCTAACAGGTCAACTCTTTTATCTATATTTAATTAATCTTTTATGGAATCCGTTATGTTATTTAGTATTACTTTTTTGTTGAAATGACATTATTTTATACTTAAATTTGAACTTTTATAATTATACATTTATTATTTATTAAGGTCTATTATAAGTTTGAACATATTAAAAATTTGGGTTTATGTGATATTTAGATTTAATTGAAGTCTTAACACAAAATATGCTTTTAGGTAGGCTTTGGATTGGGCTAAGGCTTTAGAATTTGTTAAAAAGACCATGCCTAATCTTAGAAAAAAAACTATTATAAATAACAGACTCAGCTTAAACTTGTTACTTGCTTAGCATGCCAGACCTATTTAAATCAAAATCTAGTCTAACATAACCTACTTCTGTGCCTAGTCTTAATTAAGCATGGGAATTTATGAATTTTTTAGATGTTGAAAAGGTGGAGGAGGGTTAAATGCCCGGTGTGCCCCTCACAATGGAAATAATACCATTTTTCATGGTTGGATTAAAGTCGACTGAGATTTGAGATCAATTATTATTTAGGATGAAGGCTTTTAAATTGAGACGTGGCCATATGTTTACCCTATGTCCAAGGTGGATACAACAAATTCACGCTACAAGAAAATTGTATATTAAAGGCATTAAAAATTTTATTTAAATAAAATTATAGGGATATTTTTATATATAATGGTATTTTTTAAAAGTATCATTTAGGTAGGTGTAGCTAAAAGTATGAATATTAATATTTTATTCATTTTATAGCATTAATAAAATGCAACAAGAAATGAATTAAATGACATGTTAAAATGTCATAAAAAAGTAAATTAAATGATAAGCTATATACAGCATAAATTGCATGTAGTGACGTATTAAAATGCTAAAAAAATCTCTTAAATGACACTATAATATACTATAAAAATTGCAATAAGTGACATGTTAAAATGTCATGAATTTTTTTAATGACAAATTGACATGTTGCAAAAAATATAATAAATGATATATTAAAATGTCATTAAAAGATTCTTTAAATGACATGTTAGCATGCTACAAAATAATATATTAATAACATACTAAATATCACTAAAGATTTTTTTAGATATATATATTAACTTACCCCTACTCCCCAATTATGAAACTCCAAACATGACTATATTGATTTTTATAAGATTCAAACCAAATATCATTCATTTACAAGAAATATGAATTTAACACTAAGCTATCCATCAAAATTCAATATGATTAAAGATATTAATTTATTTGTATAGTTTGAAAGTACATGTACTCAATTATTTAAATATATGCATGCACTCTATTTTGTTACATGAAATAATACATTTAAGAAAGTGCGAGAGATTAATTAGTTTAGAGATATAAAATATTCAAGAAAATAAAAAGAGACAAAAATAATATATTGGTGATAAAAGAAAAAATCGACAAAAACTTAAATTTATTAAATATATGGTTAATTTAATCAGTACACTAATATAAATCAAATAATTAAACAATACATTAATGGTAAGATGTGTGTGTAAATTTGTAAATTTTATAGTTATTGATATACCTATAGATATTTTATCTACTTTTGTGATATGTTTATATATTGCACATGATTAAATTATGACTGATATAGTTTTTTTTCAAGAAAAGGGTATTGATACTAGTTAAATGCCTTTGACATACAATTATGCTAGTTTTCTCAATAAAATGATACTAAGTATTATATTATAGTGATATTTTTTTTGTTACTATCACTATGTTACTTTAACATATTGCCATACTATAAAATATTGTTAATGTACTAATTAACTATTATGGCATCATTTTCAAATGACACCATAATTAAATAACATTAAAAAAATTTAAAAAATTAGTGGCATTAGTTAAATGCTTTGAAATACATTTGTGTTGGCATTTTCAATTAAATGTTGTCATCTTTATTTGTCATTTATTAATCAAATGCCACTAATTAATGCAATATAGTGACATTTTTCAATAATTATCATTATATTACTCTTGTATGTTACCACATTATAGAATGTCATTAAATTAGAGCTACTAAATATTTCATGACATTTTTTCCTAAATGACACTATAAATAAATGAGTGCCATTTTCTAAGAAAAATAAGTGGCACTAGCTAAATGCCTGTAAAATATATTTTGTTGGCATTTTTTAATCAAATGCCACTATTTTATATAATATTTCATAATCAAGTGCCACCAAATATTTTATTATAGTGGCATTTTTCTAAAACTAACACTATATTACCTTTATGTGTTATTATACTAGAAAATTCCACTAAATTAATGCCAATAATGGTACAATTAGTATGCAAGAATAAGACGGAAATAGAATAAACATTCCCAAGTCTATTCCTAAACCTATTATTCGTATAATTTGGAGATGGAAATCCACATTTCCAAAAGCATACTTTAGCTATTCACTTCCTTTCCCATGGGTTTAGTTATTCCTAATCAAACGGGAATGAACCTATATGAATCTTTCATAAAATTATCCATCAAAATTTAACAAAAGATTTTTATATTGAAAAAAAACAAACTTTACTTTGTGAATATTTGATATTATGTTTTGATTTATGTGATTGTTACATGTTTTGATTTAATTATATATTTTACTCATTTATTTTTTCATTAAAATTAATAAAAATATTAAATTATTATAAATTATTAAAAAAATAAAAATAATAAATAAAAAAATAATGCATCTTTCAATTTTCATAATTGAAAAAGAAAAATAAAAGCATCATCAACTTGGTCGATGCTTAATAAAAAATTATCTATATATCATTTAAAACATTAATTATACTTGCTTTTTTTTTTTCAAGGATTAAAAATATATACAAAATCAATAAATGAAGAATTGTGGATTATATCAATGACACTTCAAATCAAACTTATAAAAAAGTGCAATAAAGGCATTCTTACCTTATTACAAAAAAATTAACCACTTTAGTGAAAATATTTTACAATTTTTTAATAATATTATATCAAAAAGTATAAAAGAGCTTGCAAAGTTATAATTATAGAAAGAGAATTTCAACGGAATTGTGTTTATACTTTTTGTGTAAACATGCATAACATAGCTGAAGAGATATAAGATGTATATATTTACTAATGTAATTTTAATAACATTAAAAATGATATTGAAACTACATAGTTATAGACTTAACCCATATTTTTTTAAAAATAATATATAAAAAAATACTTGTAAATATATTTATTTTAATATTTTTTTTTACAAAATAGTGATTTGGTCCTTTAAAAAATTTCATTCCATTTCTATCCAATTATTATTAATACCAATCATGAGAATGGAAGAATGATGATTCCATTCATTTCTTATTCATAGTACATACCAAGCACAGGATTAGTTATACAAGTACCATTCATTTCTCACCTTTATTCTATTCCTATAATCGTTCCATTTCCACCTAATTTCATTCTTGGATACCAATCACCACCTAAAATACTTTATGATATATTTTTTTTCAAATAACACCATAATTATATATTAGTGCCATTTTTTAAGAAAAAATTAGTGGCACTAGTTAGATATCTTTAAAATAAGTTGATGAGGGTGGATTTAGTTCAAGTGTAATGGGTTGAAATCCAGTGAAGTTGACTAGATGGTAGGTCAAGGAATATGCTTGAGGTGTTTTTGAGGTCGAGTTCTACAACTAACAACAAACGTTAGGCTAGTCAAGGTGCTTTTGACTAAGGCACTCCGACACTTAAATCAATAAATTGACTAGGTAATAGAATAGCAGAGTAGAAACTTAGGGCAATAAATTGCATGCCTTGTTAAGGGCTGAAATGGGGTATTTATAGCCTTATTATAATAGTTGATATATCTTTAATGCCCCTGTTGTGTAAGAAGGACTATTGTTCTTGCTTAAGGACCTTGCAGTCTTATCTAGTTTGTGTACTGTTCTAGGTGGTGCTATCTACAGTTACCTATGACAAGGTGGTACATTGGAGGCATGCCCTAATTTGACACGGCTGTAAAATGTGGTACTGTTGGTGGCACGTGCCATTAATGCAACGGCACACTGCATGGCAAGGCATTCAATGTGGCTAAGGTGTTATTGTTTTTCTCCAACCTTTCTAGTCGAGATGAGTACATTTGCGGGATATCACCTAGGATCTTGGTTGTCAGGATGCGGCACGGTCGAGGCTATGTCATTACGGTCGAATGATTGAGGCTACACTGTGAAGGCTATTGACCATAACCTGATCAATCAAGGAACACTAATATTCGCCATGACGAGCGGGAATTTAGAGGTTAACCGATGGTCAAGCATCTATTTGGTTTGAGACGAGCTGAGCTTAAGGCCAGTTGGGCTGGTTGAGATGTATTGGTCCAGTTCCTGTCCTAGTTGAGTATTGTTAGGTTGAACCTATTGAGTCATCCCATATTATAAGTGTATCTCAATATTTTTAATTAAATATCATTATTTTATTTATCATTTATAACCAAACGCCACCAAATATTATACTATAATGATATTTTTTACGATTATTACTATATTAATTTATTATATAATTATCTTATAAAATTATTATGTTGATATCACTAAATATCATATTTATTATAGTTTCGCCTCAATATGCACGTATTGAATTAAGCATCGTGCGGTTTTAGTTAGAATCATCCTAAGGATCTTAATTTTGTCTTGATTTTTAAGTTTAGACCTCGCAGTAGTTCTGTTCGAATTGATTCAGACCACTCAACTAACCTTTGAATTATTCTGAATCATATTTTAAATAGAAGATTTTAAATAATATTTAAATGGGCAATGTGACTTGGGCTCGATAAGAACAGTGGCATATCTTAAAATTACAAGCCTACATTTTTTGACCTCGACCAAGGATGTTGGCAGTTGTTAGGTAAATAAATGCAAAATTTCTAATCCACAGTACAATTATCTATTTTCTACATGTATCTTTGCGCAGAAAAATCTATGGGGCGTAGCTACAAGAAAAAATGCCCCTATTTTCTTGGGTTGGTTCTCCGAATAAGCACTAAAGTCCATGTTGTGAAAATAGGACCCAATCCATTGGTCGGATCAAAGTCAATCCATTAAAATATTATATATATTTATAAAATTAAATATAATTATTACATTTTTATGCTCATTTGCATTATTGCATAAGAGAGAATAATGTGAGCAATAAGTGCGATGAGGGTCGATTTTGCTTCAAGAATTTTTCTAAAATTTCACACTTAAGAAGGTGTAAATTATAGGTCCTTGCTTTGAAAATGCGTTTACATTCAGAATATAGGTTGTAATTAGAAGTACCTTTTAATTAACTTTGGAGGTATTCATAGATTTTGAACTAAAATTTTATATCCACATGTTTACCGTATGAGTATTGTTTTTATTTATTTCATTAAAATGTGTCTTCGTAATAATAAGTTTATCAAATTATCTTTTATCATATTTTTGTCATATCAAATAGCATATTGATAATAATCTATATGAGTCGAGATTGAATAATTGAATCCTAATTTAAGTTTTGATGTTTGGTAAATTTTTATATACATACATATATATATATATATATTTCTTTTGGGATGGGTTGGGGGTAGAAGAAGATATAGAGATGTCTCGTGGATTACCAAATGAGCCCAACAAGTAAAATCCAACCAAAATCGATCATAGATAATTTAATTCTTGAGTTTTGCATTTATATATTGATCTAACATGATTCAGTCTGGTCAACTCAATTAAAAATTTTAAAAAATACATATATATTTATCTTAATTTCTATATCGCTAAATTGGATTTGATGTTATTGTTATGGAGTTAATCAATTTCTTTCTTGATATATACTTTGGATTTATATTATGTGGTGTGTTGACGATATAATATAGATAATTAGAATGTTGTTGATATGATATATTGAATCCCTTATTATGTGATTATTTTTAGTTTTGATTGAAAAGATTGAAAGTTTAAAATTAGTTTGGTACATTAGTCTTTAGGTAAAGAAGAAGAGGAGAAGGAGGGGGAGGAGAAATTAAAAATAAAAACAGAAGACCTGATTATGTGGCCGATTCAACCTAATTTAGATTGAGTTAATTTGGTTTAAATTTTAAGATTCAATATTGTGGAATCCAACTCGACCGAACTCAATTAAATGCAGTGGGTTGAACTAAATTTTCTCTCAAATCTAATTCAATCTGACCTATGAATACAGCTAAGCGGATGAGATGTTATGAGCCTATGTATAATCAATAGTTGGAAGGAACCAATAAGTGATTGCTCTGATTGCTTGTGAGAGCAAACTCATATCTCGCATCTCAATGACGCGAGGCACGTGCGAACCTTCGAGTGGTTGTAAACCCAGCCTGGGTCTTTGGGAAAAATCTACAGAAATGTCCCATGGCCCCATACCCCGCGTACTGCTGAGAGATTCACATATTGCCACTTCTCTCTCTTGTCTCCCAATCTCTCTCGCTGTACCATTGAGCAATTTTACCTTTCATTTCTTTCTAACTTAACTTAAAAGAAAAATAATTTTCAAACTTGTCAAGTTATTTACTAATTTTAAGGAAATTAATTTCACAAAAGAGAAAAACAAATTGTTCCTCACCTATTTGGAACTACCAAATTAATTGGATAAATTAAATATAGAACAGTTTTTTCAATTTTTTGAGTACTCACATAAATCCTATATATGCTATGCACTGCATATTCATTCAATGAAATTCAGCAAAATAAATTTATAAACACACAATTAATTTATTGTGTTTTTATAAATATAATATTGTTCTTTGTACTTAATTAATAAAACACTATTACTTTTTCAAAGATATTATTTCAAATAGTGAACTAATAATGCCATCAATTAGAACAAAAATAATACGGTATATTATTGTGTAAAACTTAAAAAATTTCTATATATATATATATATATATATTTTTTACAATTCATGTTAAGGTATAGGATGTAAATCTTTTTATAAAATATAAACAATGATATGACTATATTATAATTAAAAAAATTTAATGTCTCAAGTTATGAATCCATATCAAGGTATGTGATACAAATATTTTAATAAATAAAAATGATAACGTATTATTTAAATAATACAACTTTTCTACGAATTTTTCAACAGAAATTTGTCAAAGAGAAGAAAACATTACTTGAAATATAAAATATTGATAGAATATCTTGTTGAAAATCTGTCAAAAAGATTTTCGATAAAAGTCCATCAGAATCCTACTAGAGATCGCTTGAAAAAGTCCATTTAGCAATGGAAAATTTTGAATTGCCCTCCAAAAAATTCATTGAAATTTTTTTCATTTTCTTATAATATTTGTATTAAATCTTATGACCTTTTTATACAAGTATATGAAGTAGAAGAAATTTTTAACTACTTAAAAATTATATTATGCCATCAATGTACACAATCTTAAAAAAATCACGTCCAATCTTTTATTGATAAGTTTTTAAATCACGTGCCACAATTTGATTGGCTGCTATCTTATTAAACTGCAACATGCAAGTTTATTAGTTAGAATACGTTAATAAAAATTAAATTTTTTTATCAGTTGTTAATAATTTATTTAGTAGTTAATCAAGAAAATAGATTATATGTGCATTTGAATCAAACCGTTACTTATTTAAATAAATTTTGAATTTTCTTAAATAAAAATGGGTTATTAACAATTGACGAATTTTTTTAATTTAATTAAAAAACTCAAAATTTTGAAATTTAGAATACCAATCCAACCAAAAACCCAACCAACCAACCAAAAACCCATAACCCATATAAAGTTATTAAATTTTACCAACCAATTTTTGTCACTAAAGTGATTTTTTTAAAAAAAGTCATTATCTTTTTCCCCCGTTAATAATGTACAGTGTGAAATAATAACATATTCTATGCATTAATTTGGGATGATACAGAATATTTCACAACCTTACCCAATTAATTAACAAATGAGATCCAGCCAACCTTACCCAATTAATTAAAAAATGATAGAAGTATTTGTTACCAAAAATAGTTTTTTCCCATCCCCACTTGGAATTTACCAAGTAAAATCATGATATATTACTTAAAAAGATCAAATTATTTTCAAATTATTTGATTTACAAATTAATTACATTTATTTTTAAAATATTATAGATTTCAAATATACCCACAAACCAAAATTCATAAACAATCTCATTCTATCAAACCAATGTCTTAAAAATGTGTCACTAACAAAACTTAACAATCATTTATAACTTCATATCATATTAATCTATTAAATCATTATAATCATTACACTTTACTTACAATCACTACGTAACTTCATCTTCCATTTTTCATATGTTCCAAACAACAAAACAACTCCAAAATTTTTAAAACCTACAAAATGAGACAAAGACCTCACAAATAATCATAACCTTTCATGTTGTCTTTCCTGTCTTAACTTCATTCAATTTCACGCGTGCCAAACAACGATTAAGCTTACAGTGAGGTTATCGACATTTTGGCAAAATGGAGAAAGTCAATCCCAATGCATGACCACCCAATTGGCTCGTAAGAATGATATGTGGCTTTGGGGTGTTTTTTTTTTTTTTTTTGGCTTCAAACTAATTATTTGTCTAAATTCACTTAGACACGGTGTTTCCTTTTCTTTTTTCTTTTTTATTTACATGTGAATATTTGTATTAACCATGTATTAAAATTCGAATAATGAATTTTATATTCAATTTTCTTAATTTACCCATATAAATGTGTATTTAGTATTAGTTAGAGTTTGAATCTTGAAGATTACATATAAATATGTGAAAATAATCTCATTGGTTGAGTTCGATTTATGTGTTAAGATGATGTAATTCGATTAATTAACCACTCAATAATTCACTAAGCATGATTAAAAATTAAAAAGAAATCTTATATTTACTTTTTGCTTACCCTTAATTGTTTTTGATTTTTCACACTCGGTCATTTTCTTCATTTATTTTTTAATTATCAAAAATAAAAAAAATCCAGGCATGATTCTTATTAAAAATAAAAAAATAATTATACTTGAATAAATCAAAAATATTTACTGTTTTTGGCCCAAGTTGTAGGGTTTTAGGAAAACTAAGGGTGTTCATTCGTCGGGTTGTCGCGGATTTGAGGAGAAAATGAATCAAGACTGATTAATTTTAATTTGGTTTGGTTTGAGTTTTGTAAATTTTAATTGCTGAACCCAAACTAAACCAACCCAATCTAGCTCGGGGGAAAAAAAATGAAAGAAAGAAAGATGAAGAAGAAGAAGAGGAAGCATTAGGAAGCAAGCAAGCACATGTTGTAGTTTTTTTAGTTCTTTAACTAAGAAAAAATTAGCAAGTTCTAGTTGTATCTAAATTAAAACTGAATAGATAGCCTACATAAACAACATTAGCATAATATAATCTTATTAAGACAATCAAATTATTTTGAAAATATTAATCAAAATTTAAAAATACACAACATTGCACCTGGGCACTATAAGTTACAATTGTTATAAATTATTTCATTTTTTATAAGTTAAACATTAAGTATAAATATAAATAACAAAAGTCATAATTTAAAAAAAAATATTATTTATTTTAATCAAATCATTAGGTTTGATTGAGTTGGATCAGGTGAGTAAGTATGAAATTTAAGAATCAAACCAAATATAATCGGATTTAATTGATTCAATTCAATTATTTGACCCAACTCAAACCAATCTAATTGGTTAGATTTGAATTGTTAAGTTCATCGAATCGAATTTATTCGTTAAGCACTTCTAAGAAAAATTGTTCCAAATATAGGGGAAATTGCTAACGAAAACTTCATGCGAGCTAGAAAAAGAGCCCCACACTAGAATCCGCCGCCGAAAAACAGTAGCAATCAAAATATATCCTGTGCAAATCGTGGAGCTGCCGATAATCAAACTTCACCAGCAAACTCGGACAGGGACTTTGGTTCGAGCTCCAATTTGCCTCAGCTCACAGGGAAAAATGCAATTTTAGTCTCTTATGTTTGACTTTCCGTCACTTTATTCCATTAAAATATTTGATTTGCAAAATGCCGTTGGAATTTTATTCCATCATATGGAGTTTTATTAATTAAATTTGCTTTCTAATAAAATAAAAATGGATTAAATTAATATTGTTAATGAGACATGAGTTATAGAGATTATTATTTTGATCCAATATTATTAAGGCCTTTTTTTCTTAATAGATTTGGTATAATAATTGGTGCAGGCTCAATTTTAAAAACTTGTGATGAGAGGGCTTTCTAAGGTTTTATCTTATATATATACATGTTGTAAGTTGGAATGATCTAAAATTACAACTATAAAATAATAGTAAAGAAATTTAATGCAATTGACAACAAGATTTTACGTGGTTCAGCGATGTGCCTAATCCACCCGACAAAAAAATGAATTTTATTGATCTTAAATCAAAGTACAAGTACAAACTTTGAATCCCACAAATCTCACGAGAACACCCAACATCCTCGTTCAAAATTCCGTCTCAAGAAACTATTTCAAAAGCAGTTAGAAACTCTCGTGTTTGTGTCTCTCATTAAATTCTAAAAGAAAATATGTATTTATATCCACGAAATAGAGTTCTGGTTGAAGTAAACTTGTATCGTGCGCTGGGGCTTACATAATTTGTGCCCCAGTGCAAAAATTAACATCTCGTGCGTCGAGGCGCAAACTTACTATCCTCCGCGCACTTCTATAAAAATTGGGCAGAAACTTTGCGTTGGGGCACAAAGTACTGTTCATGGTGTGCAGTTACTGTTCAGCACAAAGTTATTGTTCACTCAATGCGTTTTTTAGTCCCTTACTCCGTTTTACTCCATTTTTCTTTCATTATTTGTCAATTTAGCCTAAATTTCAAGGCAAAATTAACAATTATCTACCTTAACTTGAAATTCACCATCCTTCTTCTTTGTCCTTGCCTCCAAAAGGGCATGTCATTTGAGTTTTCAAACGTTAACTAAATCCAAGCAATGCTCGAATTTGATTTCTGGAGTAGCCTTAGTCAACATGTTTACCAGATTGTCTTTGGTCCCAACCTTATCTACCAAAATGACACCTTGAGACACCATATCTTAGATAAAGTGATATCTCACATCAATGTGCTTTGTTCTCTCATGAAAGGCTTGATTCTTGGACAAATGTATAGCACTCTGACTATCACAAAATATTGAAGTGATTTCAAAATCCATATCTATATACTCAATCAGCCCCTTTAGCCAAATGTCTTCTTTCATGCCTTCAGCTAAAGCCATGTACTCAGTCTCTGTTATGGACAATGCAACTGATGACTGCAAAGTCGCTTTTCAGCTGACCATACAACTCGAAACACAAAACACATACCCTGTCATGGACCTTCTGCTATTCAAATCTCCTGCGTAATCTGTATCCACATAACCAATAATTCTAGCACTAGAATTCAATTGATAATACCTTAAATATCTATC
>JACGDI010005744.1:88637-127744 GCA_014898725.1 Jacaranda copaia | reverse complement strand
TATAAAGATTTCTTCAAAAGACATGCTTGATTTTGTTTCCTGAAAATAATAAATCCTTCTGGTTGACTCATGTAGATTTGTTCCTCCAACTTACCATGCAGAAACGCTGTTTTCACATCCATCTGTTCAAGCTCTATATCAAATAAAGTAACCATGGCAAGTGAAATACGAATAGAAGTATGCTTTACAATTGGGGAAAACACCTCATGGAAGTCAACTCCCTCTCTTCGAGTAAAACCCTTAGCAACCAAAAGCGCCTTGTATCTAGCATCCTCAACCTCGAGAATCCCTTCCTTCTTCTTGTAGAGCTATTCGCAACCTACAATCTTCTGTCCTTTAGATACATCAACCAACTCCCATATGCTATTCTTGTGTATTGACTCTATCGCTTTACTCATAGTTGCAACCCATTTATCAGAATCTGACCTGAAAATTGCCTCTTTGTAAAAGACTGGATCATCTCCTACAAATTCCTCGGCTGAACTCAATGCATAAGCTATCAGTTCTGAACTGCTATGGTGGTTTAATCTGTCTCTTCTCCCTATTGTGAGCTAAACGATAATTTTGTAGTGAATTGTTTTCCTACTATTAGTTAGGTGATAATGCGCTCTCACCAGCTTCATCTACCACCTTTTGTTTTCCCTTTGAAACTTGTGGAGTGTCAAGTTCAAACTCAACCTTCTCCTTAACGCCCTATTGATTGCTTTCAGGCAATTCCACCTTTTTCATCATTGTAGACTCATCAAAAGTCACATCCCTGCTGATAATCATCCTAAAGCCTTTGTCATTATTACACCACAAACGGTAACCTTTTACCCTATCTACATAGCTTAGGAATATGCACTTCCTAGTCCTTGGCTCAAGCTTTCCATCACGAACATGAGTATAGGCTGGGCACCCAAACACTCTTAGATTTGATTAATCAGCAGGAGACTCGAACCAAACTTCCATTAGTGTCTTGCAGTCCAAAGTGGTTGGTGGTGACCTATTCACCAACTAACAAGCAGTATTGATTACTTTTGCCCAAAAATCCTTGGACAATCTGGTGTTAATGAGCATGCATCTAGCTCTCTCCAAGATAGTTCTGTTCATTCATTCTACAACTCCATTCTACTATGGTGTGTGTACAACTGTGCGAAGCCTCACAATTCCATCATTCTCGCAGAATTCCTAAAACTCCTTGTTGCAAAACTCCAATCCATTGTTAGTCCTCAAGCACTTGATTTTCTTTCCCATTTGCTTCTCAATTAAAGTTTTCCATAACTTGAAGTTGACATACACCTCATCCTTATGCTTCAGCACGTACACCCATACTCTCTGTGAAAAGTCATCTATGAATGTCAGCATGTACCTAGCACTTCTCTTAGAAGGAACCTGAAAAGGCCCCCAAAGATCTGAGTGAATGTAATCCAAGGTGCCTTTGGTCCTGTGAATTGTATTATCGAATTTCACCTTGTGTTGCTTACCAAGCACACACGCTCGCAGAAATCCAGCTCTCCAATCTTCTCTTCACCAAGCAAGCTATGTTTGCTCAATTTTGACATCCTCCTTTCACTCATATGCCTAAGCCGCATATGCCACAGTCTCGTAGTATCATTGACTGATAAAGAAACCGCTATACTACTAGAAACTATGTTGCCCTGTAAGATGTAAAGGCCATTCCTTTTGTCTCCCTTCATGATAAACAGTACACCTTTGAAAACCCACAGAACTCCATCTCGAGCTCTGTACTCACAACCGTTCTTGTCCAGTGTACCCAGCAAAATCAAATTTTTCTTTAGATTTGGAACATGACACACATCTGTTATGGTCCTTACTATGCTATCGTTATTCTAATGCTTATTGAGCCAATTCCTACAACCTTACATGAAGCATCGCTTCCTATAAGCACTTTACCACCATTGTATTTTTGATAAGTGGCAAACCAATCTTCACGTGGGCACATGTGGTAGGAGCAGCCACTATCCAAAATTCATTCAGAGCTTAGTAAGCTTTTGGTAACATTGAGAACAAGCCCACCATCAGACTCATCTTCAACAATTCTTACGACATCATCCCATTTTTGATCAAAAGTTTCACTTATATCTTTCGCTTTTCCTCATTCCGGACAATTTCATTTCTAGTGTCCCTTTCCACCACACCTAAACACTTGTTGTCATTTCTAGGCTTGGTTTGAGACTTTGATCGGCCTCTACTCTTTTCTCTTTCTCTCGGTCTCCCCTTCACCATCAATCCTTCCCCACTTTCGCCATCGTTACTGCCCAGGATATGTTTTCTCAACTCTTTGCAATTCAATAAAGCCTTCACATCCTCCTTTGAAATCATATCTCATCCATACAACAACGTAGTGACCAAGCGCTCAAAAGATTTGGTTAGTGAACACAAGAGAATCAACGCTTGATCTTCATCTTCTATTTTAACATCTATACTAGCGAGATCCAGAATTACTTTATTGAAATAATCAATATGGTGAGTAATAAATGTACCTTCCTTTATCCTCAACGTGTATAATCGTTGTTTTAGATATAATCGATTTGTTAGGGACTTCGTCATATATAGACTCTCCAGCTTTGACCATAATCTCGCTGGCGTACTTTTTGTGGCGACCTCTCTCAATATGTTATCTGCCAATGATAATACCAGAGTACCGTAAGCCTTCACCATAAACTCGTCTTTCTCTTCGTCTGTCAGCATTTTCGGCAAAGAATCACTGCCTTTTAACGCTCTCTATAAACCTTGTTGATATAGGAGGGCATAGACCTTCATCTTCCATAGCCCAAAATTATTCTTCCCATCAAACTTCTCTACCTCGTACTTCATGGTTGACATCTGATCAAACTTAGCTCTCGATACCAATTTGTTGTAACTTGGAACGATCTAGAATCATAACTATAAAATAATAATAAGAAAATTTAATGCAATTGACAATAAGATTTAACGTGGTTCGGTGATATGTCTAATCCACTCGACAAAGAAAAAAAAATTATTAATCTCAAATCAAAGTGCAAGTACAAACTTTGAATCCCACAAATCTCATGAGAACACCCAACACCTTCATTCTAAACTCCGTCTTAAGAAACTATCTCAAAAGCAATTAAAAACTCTCGTGTATATGTCTCTCATAAATTCTGAAAGAAAATGTGTATTTATATCTACTGAGTAGAGTCCTGGTTGAAGTAAACTTGTACCGTGCGTTGGGGCTCACATAATTTGCACCCCAATGCAAAAATTAACGCCTTGTGTGCCGGGGTGCACAAACCTTGCGCCTCGGTGCAAACTTTCTGTCCTCCGCGCACTTCTACAAAAATTGGGCAGAAACTTTGCGCTCCAGCACAAGTTACTGTTCACTACAAGCGGCCACCGTTCACCATGAAGTTACTGTTCACTGCTTGCATTTTTCGGCCCTTTGCTTTGTTTCACTTCATTTTTCTTTCATTTTTTGTCAATTTGGCCCAAATTTCAAGACAAAATCAACAATACATAGAATATTGTGGTTAGGTCTCCTCTTCACTCAATGTTTCGATATTACTATTTTATTAAAACTGTCAATTGATTTGTGTGAGAAAGAAAGAAAGACTTAGCAATCAATCATGAAATTGTACGAATTATTAATTATTAATCTCATGGCTCAATCGAGTATTAAAAATAGATTAATTGTATAGTGTTTTGATATCATAGGTATATGAATCTTGAGTTGAATTTTGTTTACAAATACATCTTAAGAATCACAAATTTTGGCATAATGAGGCAAAAAATTCGCAATTTCAGTCCATTTTGCTGGAATCTTGAAAAAAAATTCCCCAAAAATTGATATGTTTGAAGCACGTGACCTTAAAATTGAGGTTTTTTTGACACTTGTCCCATTTTTTCCACCTTCCCATATTCAATTGGCAAATCCTGCTACGTCACATGCTGATGTGTATCTCCCTTATACACCAGAGTCCACTTGTAAAAAAAATTAATTCATTTTCTGTAAACTTGTTAAGGACAATTCTGATTTAAGTGAAGTAATAAAATGAGGAATGAAAAGAGTTACTCACATCTATGAACTAATTCGAATCATATTTAAATAATGAAAGGAGGGCGGAAAAATGGATGGTGTGCGTCAAATCCAAACATAGACATCTTCAACCATAGGCTAAAATAAATGCCATTATATTAAGAAATTTATAAGAATGCCAACACTTTCTAATAATTCATACATCACCACAAGCCCAAGAAAATTCCTAAAAAGAAAAGGATTGAAAATGAGAAGAAAATGTTATATCAAGAAAAATCAATTGTCCTGCGACAATTGCCAGGTTTGATTGTGTGAGCCTGTTATCTCAGTGGGAGCGACTCTAATTGAAATAATTTTAATTACACTAATTTTAACCTTATATATGGGTAGATTCAAAGTCATAGGAGGATAATTAGAGCAGTCTAGAATGATCCTTCTTTGAGAAAAGAAGGGAGGGGGGGAAGTTGCTCTGCAACAACTGAATTACTACACCCATCTACATTGAGATCCTAATGCTCCCACCTTTAATCAAGCAAAAGATAAGCTTATCTCCAGACCTCCTGCAGAAAACCTGATAGCTTAAGATGAAAAAAAAAAACCAGTCCCCACCAAGCGACAGATAAACCGGGGGCATTCTGGAAAAACAAGGTTGCAAATTTTTAAGCCATGTTGTGAGATACCTAATAAAAATGCTTGAAGAAAATAAAAACCATCATTTCATATAGATTAAAACACTAAATCTGAGACCCGTTTGTCATTTGGATAGATTCAGGGTAGGTCCAAAATTTTGACCCTATCCAATTACAATTCCTAATTAGTCCTCTTTCTCAAGCTGACACTCCTTTTTAATTGTTTCATCTAGGGGTGGCAATTTTTGGTACAACACGATAATACGATATGAATTAGCACAATATTATTGGATTTAGGTTAGAAGTTATTGGGTTGGGTTTATATCGGGTAAACAAAATAAGCAAAACAAAAATTTTGAGTTGGTTCAAGTTACCCCATAAATACGATAATTTTATTGGATTACTCATAAACTAATACAACCCGACCCAACCTGATTCAAATTTTTAAGAAAGAAAAAAAAGTGTGTATATATATATATATATGCATATTTTTTATGAAAGAATACTTTTGTGCACTTATTATTCTTTGGACCAAACCTCAATTGGAAGAAGAGAATGACAACAAAGAGATATAGTTGAAATTAAAAGTTGGAATGTGATTTGATGTTAGATTTGAACAATCTAATTCTAGATTGGTTTGTAATGAAGTAAATATTATTATTATTATTGATGTTGCATAGGAAATTACATGAAGTCCAATTATCAAATTTGCTTAATAATACAAGTATGGGCTACTGGAGTATAAGGTTGACTTTTTTTCTAAATTTTAGGATAAGTTTATTTTTCCCAAAATATTGGTATAAGTTGATTCTTTTATTAAAGTTTTTAAATTGAATATAGAATATTGTAGATTTTTTTAGATGAATTATTAATAAAAGATAATCGCATGTTCAAATGAGTTGGATTCAGGTTAATATGAAAACTTTCAAGTTGAATTCAAATTGAAACTTACTGAGTTGAGCACTTTTTGAGTTGAGTTCGAATTGATCAAAATTTTATAATATTTCCATTTTAACTCAACACAATAACCCAACACAACATGATTGCCCCTATTTTCTCCTCAATCTTGCAAATAAAATACCAATATGTCATCCTGAAGTCGGCCCCCCTTGCCAAGCGAATTTTCCATTCTTTTTATTCTTGCTATTAATTGATGATACTTTTCCTTTTTCTCTATTTCTTTTTCATGTTTTTTGAGAATTAATATACCGTATACCAAGCAGAAAAAGAAAAGAAAACGTGAACAAAAATGTTTTGCATTCATATGGAGTTGTTGAAACTTAGGAATACGTAGATGCATACTTTATGTATTGTAATAAGACTAAGCCTTGTATCCAGACGGGGTTCCATCCAATTATCTACATTATATTTGTTGCTCATTTGTTCTATTATTACTGTTGTTAATTATTGAATATCAAGTACTTAAAATAATATCAAATAGTTATATATGACAAATTGCTTAACAATGTAAAAAATAAGAAGGGAAAAGGGAAAAGATAAAAATGATCTTTTCCCCCTATTATGTTGTAGTTTTTCTGCAAAGCAAAAACAACAAATAGGTTAATAAGAACTCCAAATTTATCTACTATAAAATCATAAAAATTATCTGTAATAAATAAAGAGATATTTATTTTTTGATATCATTACATTCTAATTAATAGTTCACAATCCAATTATTTATTTATATATATATATATATTCAAGGGGGTGCATGATGATATCAAAATAAATAAATTACTTAACACTTTATGCATATCTATAATATATATATATATAAAGTGTGAGGGTCTTATTAATGTCTTATTTATTAGTTGTTGAAGCTAATTGTATTTCAAAAGATGATGTAAGGTAGTTTACTATTATTTTTTTCCCCATCTCTCTCATAATTTTTCTCTCCAGTTATTTTTTGTTTTTCTTATATTATTTTATTTTAATTTAATTTTTTCTTTTATTTTTATCCTAAAAATTTAGTTAATTGAATTAAAGTATTAAAAGAATATATATTAATATATAAAAATTTTAACAGGCGCATTCAACGTGTCAAAATTACTATAACATATATAATAATATTACATTTTATTTTATAATATTAACATTTTTCAATTTAACAATTCATATTTTATTCATGCATGTGCAGGCTCAAATCTAGCCAAGTGGACCATCTGAAATCTCTTTTTATTTATTAAAGTGAAAAAAAATTAAAAAGTACTGGTAGAGAGAGATTTTGGTTTTAATTTTGAATTAAGTTTTTGTGGCTGTGGAATGAAGTTCCTCCCATTGGTATTTACAAACAAAGATAGAATCGGAAAAACTCACCGTTTCCCCCGCTCTTTACCAACGACCCTCATGGTTTCGAATCACCTTTCGGTCCCAAGGATAGAGAGAGGATCTATAATTGTGCTTTTTAGTTAATATTTTCCGTGTGGGGGTACAAAGGATCTATTCTATCCCCGTGTGAGATTTTTTTCTTTTACAGGCATATACGTGCGTGGGGTTCTTTAGAATTTAAATTTTAAATTTTGACTTTCATATATATTTTTTTATCTGTGCACATAAATATGTATAAAAAAATTCATTTAAATGTGATTTTGAACTTCCCATAGATAAATAGAAGTGTAAATAAGTCAACCTCATGCAAGTTCGAGTTCGATATTTTGAGTTCGAGCTCGATGAATCTATTTTTGATGGCTCGATTTCGAGCTCAGATCATTATAAAGTTCAAACTCGAAAAGTCTAAATTGAGCTCTCGAAAAAACTCAAATCTAAATCGAGCTATAATCGAGTCGGGTCACAAGATTCGCGAATTGATTCAACTCATCTTACACTCCTATATATAAATATGATGACGATACCACCCATTTACCTTATATAATAGAGAAAAGAATAAAAAAAATAAAAGGAACGAAAAAGAAAAGGAATAACACGGGAAACCGTTAAAATCATACGCCAAACATCTACTACCTTTTCTTTTAACAACATTGGATTCAGCCAATTGTTACACACAAGTAGCAAGAAGTGCTTTAAAAAGAATCGTGATATCGCAAGTCATGTTCCACTACGTGGTTGAAGATGCGGGGATGACCACCCTAGTGCAAAACATGAGATAATTTCGCTTTAGTTATGCTTACCGGGGTAATTCAAATTAATTAAAACCTATGGCCATTATATATCTAGATTCATAGTGGAATTTTTTTCGTCTAAATTCAATTTAATTCAACTAAGTTAGTTATTAGGTGAGTGATTTACATCTGAATTTCATTTATTTATGAGATTAGAATCTATGAAAATGTGCCATCAAGTTTTGTCCCTTGAATATTTTCATTCCCACTTAGCTAACGAATTTCTTCTATTTTTATAATACCTATTGGGCATGCCCACTTCAAATGATACTGACAGTTGTATGCAATTAATAATTGAAGTACAGTTGATATGCATATATACATAAAATACGTTAAAAATATTTATTTGCAACAAGGAAAGTAATACAATTATATAAATGAAAGAGAATATACGCACAATAAAAAATTAAAAATATGAAGAAAAAAATCGTAAAGAAATATAAGTACTATATAACCTTCATCGATAAAGAAATATAGCTTGGTAGTAGTACAATTCTAAATACAAGTTCTTATATATAATTATGAGAGTTAAACAATAAAAATAAGAATTTTTAGACATATCACTTGAAAATACACCAAAAAGGGATTAGTATTTTATTAATGACATAAATAATTGAATATACTATTATTTCTCAATTAATCAAGTATTTTTTTGAAGTGACAAAGATTAAGACCCTTGACTTCAACATCCGAAATTACACAAATATTAGGTATAGAATCCAATATCAAATTGGTGATATAATAATAAAAAATATTAAGCCTCTTATATATATATATATATATTTTTTTTTTTTTTTATTTACAAGACTATTTTATCTCTAAATTATTTTTTTTATAATTTATAAAGAGGCATATCAAATGCTTGCTAGGATTGAACTCATGACCTTATATTTTATGTACAAACCTTTTGTTGTTGGTCCCAAAACCCTAAATTGTTGATTAAATTATTAGAATTATCTTTATTTTTAAACATATACCTTCGAATCTATATATTTTAGACAGTCTTTGTTATTAAATATAATTAATCAATGACTAATAGTCTATATCAATTATCATTGCTTAATCTTAAATCGAACATGAACTTTGTGGATGGTATAATTCTACTTGGAGCCTATATATAAAGGTGAGATAGCCAAGCTTTGGATTTGCAGCATATCTTCTTCTTCTCTTGATTTCCTTTTCTATAAGCTAAAAACATCAGACTACCTCGCAAAAATCATGTCAAAAATGAGCTTCCGCTGTTTCTACAGCAGCATTTCAAAGAAGCCCTCATCCCCAAAGCCGCCGCCCCTCCGCCATAACTACTCAAAGGAAGTCCAAAAGCCATCAAGCATGCGGAGCAGAAGTTTCCAGCCAAAAACGGAAGAAATGAAGAAGATTTTCAACAAATTCGACACCAACGGCGATGGAAAAATTTCCATGGAGGAGTACAAGCAGGCGCTCAAAGCCCTCGGCGAGGCCACCACCAAAAGTGAGGCAGCGCAGACGTTCCGGGCGGCGGACGCCGACGGGGATGGGTTCATCGACTTCGAGGAATTCAGTAAAATTTTCATGACAGATGGATCAGGGGAGGAGAGCAGCGAAATTCAGGCGGCGTTTAAGGTGTTCGACGCGGATGGAAATGGGAAAATCAGCGCGGAGGAATTGATGGCGGTTCTGAGGAGGATGGGGGAGAGGTGCACTTTGGAGGGGTGCAAGAAGATGATTAGAGCGGTTGATAGAGATGGGGATGGGCTGATTGACCTGGATGATTTCATGACCATGATGCGCAAACCATGAAAGTTGTGCAATTTTTAAGTTGTTGCTAAAATGTTGTGTCTTTGTGTGTGTGTGTGTGCGTGTTTTGGATTGAGGCATCTCATGTATTAGTTGTTAACATGTTTAGTATTTGAATCATGGTCCTTCGGATGATATACAATCTTTCTCGGTCATTAATCATAGCAAAACAGGTGACAAGTTTACTAAATACATGAACAATAGTGAAGATTCTTAGGCCAATGATTCTACTCTTCTTGAGTGAACCCTTTTGAAACTAATGTTGAATTGGCCAATTGTTGGGCCTATAACCTTAGTGGAGGTGACATGGGGGTTGAAGCAACTTCAATTGCATTAATTCAAGTTCTAAATTATGGGTGAATTCGAAATCGTAGAGGTACTCAAATTAAATTGGAAAAGATTTCCTTCCTCTAAAAAAAACATTGAATGGACCGATAACCTCCTTTAAAAAAGGAGGTCAAACCTTATTCTTGATATAATGTTATAGGATCAATATTTTATATTTTTATAGACTTTTTTTAACTTTTGAAGTTGTGTTTGTTTTGATGTTCAATTTCATTTCTTGTATATTTACATGATCCATAACTTAGGATGTCAGATATGGCTCGATTCAATAGACGATCATCCTCTGATAATTTAATGCAGCACTAAAATAATCAAATGAGACATCTCCAAATTAAGGTCCAATAAGATTACTTGAGGTACGTACACTTAAATTTTGTTGGTGTTTTTACCCAACTGTCCTCCAATTTACATTCAATAATTGATTGTGACTTTTTAATGGTATTTAAATAAATTTTATTTTGTTCTATTATTTAGTTCACAAAATAAACAATGAAATTAAATCCTTTTCCATATCCCATTTTATTAGATTAGGCAAACATATTATTATAATTATAAATTAAGTCAATTAGTCAATTATTACCATCATCGCACTTTCCATTCCATCGCTGTACATCTCGTTAATAAAGTAAACAAATTGTAATTTAATGATTACATATAGTAATGTCATATTTTAAAAGAAAGAAATTTTTCTAAAGAAACAAAGGATTATGTTGTATTCATATTTTGAAACATCTAGAATATATGAGTAAGAAATTTGAAACAATATACTGTATGAAGAGAATTAAGATCCATAGTCGGTACCAAACCAATACGTTATGGTATCCGATTAAAGAGACTGCGGATTCTATTCTATCCTACTCTTTTTTTTATTTTATTTTTTTTGGTTGGTCTATTTTATCCTACTCAAATTATGACTCATTAAGTTTACGCATTTGGTCTAGGTTATTAGACTCAATTTGACAGGCCTAAATAAAATAATAGGTATTGTCATTGTCAAGTAATGAATAAGCTTTTGATATTGTCCTCATAATAAATATGTAAAATTTACTGATTAGATTCTAAATATATGTAAAAATATTTAAAATAAAAAATGTGATCAATTGCGATCGTTAATTTTTTGTCAATTGAAAAAAAATACATATGGCTTTTTAAGACTTAAGAGGTGACTTATAGCATGGGTTAAATATGCATAGCCCCCTTAAAATTCGAAATTGTTACAAAACCCTCTGTATAAAAAATGGAGTTCAATTGCCACTATGTGTTTTGTCAAAATTGCCACCATACCCCCAGGTGATGGTCACACATTGAATGTGTGGGTAGGAATAATGATTTACCTATGAATTGTCCAAAATGTCCTCCAGAGGTCTATTGGCCCTTTTTTAATTTGAAATTAAAAACTAAAAAATAAAATTAAAAATACAAAAAAATATAAAAATTTATATATACATATTATATATGTATATATAATATATAAATATAAATATGTATTTATACATATACATTATATATATGCCCACTCCCCACCCCCACCCACTATTTAAAAAATCGGACTGGATCGACTCGATTTTTTCAAAAAATCAAAAAAAATGAAAAAAAAATCATATTTTGTAAAAGTCATTCAAATCGGCCAGTCGGACCATTGAACCGTTGAACCGGATCGGTTTTTTTATTTATTTTTTAATAAAATTATTTTTTTAATTTTTGTTTTGGATCTAAATACAAAATTTGAAGGTTAAGGTATACTTCACAAGCTATCTAAAAGTAAAAAATAAGCCTTAATTTAGAGTTTAGAATTTAGAATTAACTTATACACTCTCAATTTTAAACTTTAGATTTGATATATTTAAATTAATGCCATCATTTACAATATAAATAGTAAAATTTGGATTGTAATATTAGACAATATTCTTTAAGCTCTTTATATTTTATATTTTGGTATTTTATTAATTTTTAAATAATATATAATATAAATATATATTTCATAATTATGACGTCACGGTTCAATTGTGGTTCAATTATAATTCAATTGATGGTTGAACCAATGAACCGTGAATCAGTAAATTTTTCGATTCAATAAAGGATCCGAATTTCAAATACTGCCCCCAACCCCAAAAACAATTGTACCCCCAACCCCCACTCCACATCCCCAACCACCTCATTGGGCTACCATGGCTAGCCGACACTGGCCATGGCAACCTGCTTGCTTGGACGTGCAGGCTTGCCGGCTGCCTCACCAACCATGTTGTAGGCCGCTTGACTAAATTAATACTTTTTATTGGATTTTGAGATAAAAATGAAATTGATTGATTTTTTTTATTTTAAGAATAATAATAAATATATATATCTATATATATAACATATGTATGTATATTTAGAAAAATGAAAGTTTTGAAGGGAAAATTAGGATATGTTTGGTTATGTTTCTCCAAAACAATTTTAGGATTTAGGGTTTTTAATTTTTAATTTTGAAAAATTCATTAAATTATTTTAGATGTATTTATTATTTTAATACTATTGACTATATAATTTGAGAGAAAATTATAAGGGGGTTCCATGGCATTTTTTTTTTCTCCCAGAAGGACAATTCTGTCTCTTCATTTTTTTTCTTATAGAATAGTGTTGCTTAGGCGAATGAGCCAATTTTTCCGAAATATGAGGTGCTAAACAAACTCCATTTTTAACTCAAGTAATTTTGTGGTAATTTTAAATTATACAGGGATAATGTGCATTTAGCCCCTTATAGCATCAATTTAGGAGATTTACTATCCATCCCCCCACCCCACAGACCTGTCTCCCCGGGAAGAAAAGAAGAAACAAAAAAGAGAGAAAAAAGAATCGCTTTATCCTCTCGAAGTATGATAAATGCACTTCTCTCCTTTCAATTTAGTAAATATAATTTATTTTTCAATTTTAACCTGTTTTCCACATATTTTAAAAACTTTGAAGTTAAAATATTGAAACTTTAAAATCTATTTGCAACTATAATAGAGAGTAAATTAATTTAAATTAGACCAATTATAAAGTCATATAATTGAATTTTATACTTACTTTACTATGTCAAATAATATTTTTTTTCTTAATGAATTAATTCTACGTATAATTATTATAATTATTTGTTAACTAAATATAAAATTCATTTATGTCATTTTATAGTTGGTCTAATAATAAAAGTTGTTAAGTAAAACTCTAAGGGTTCAATATATTGACCTTAATACTTTTCTAAATATATTGAAAAGGGGAATAAAACTAAAAAACAAATTATTTCATAATTTTTTATCACAAAATGAGGAAAAATGAAATTCACCCTTGAAAACATTAAAAATTGAAAGATACATAGAAGTAAGAATTGGGCTTCTCCTGGTGGTTTAAGATTCCATTCACCTATAATTCTCCGTTGGATCCATAGAAGTAATTTCTGATAACACAGCCCAATGGCTGAATTCTCTTTTAATTTTTTGGGATGCAAAAAGATTTTGGCATTAATCAGTGTAGTTTGAATCCGTAATAACTATGGACTACTTTTGGGTGGTCCACCACAAATATAACTCATTTATGTTACTTCTATGAAAGGTCCACTATATTAAATTTGGGGATATTTTGCCCAATGAGCGTTTTGGACCATATAAATAAACATTGGATGTAAAAACCACCAGTTTAGCATTAGAAAAGAAGAAGAAGAAGAAGAAGTATTTCTCTAAACGTTTTAAAATATAATTTTAATTTCTTAAAATAAAATTATATTTGTAAGTATCCTCTTCACTAATGGTATAATTAACACTAAAAAAAATATAAAATAAGTAACAGAATAATGAGTGACAAAGTAAAAGTTGTCACTAATAATATCTATTAAGTGACAATAGCTTTTTCTTGTCACTAATAATAATTTTTAAATGATAATAACATTTATCTTGTCACAATATGACTCAATATAACAAAAATTGATGTTACTATTAACAATTAGTGGCACCCATATAGTGATAACGTAGTGACAATTAAAATTGTTATTATAATTTGTGATAAAATTTTCATTATTACCATATGCATATCACTAATTGTTTATGGTGACAATTAAAACACTATTTTTATCACTATTTAATTTGTAGGAATTATTAAAGTGATAAAACTAAATCTTTTGTTACTTAATATACACAATTAGTGACAACTTTTGTATTATCACTTACTCTTTTGTCACTAATTTTTTTTTTATAATGTAATATGGTACCACTAAATTTTAATCACTACTTTAAAAAAAATGTAAAATAACAGATTTTCACCTTTCAATTTCAGTTAAGCTAAAATTTTATGTTGGATCAAACTGCGACAAAAAAGTTAAAAAGAGTAGGAGAAACGACATTTCTTTTATTATTATTATTATAAATTAAAATACTAGCATCTTACTTATGTATTCATGCAAAATGAGTAGCCAAAGCATTTATTTATTTATTTATTTCTTAAAGAAATTATGATGCTTGTCCTATTTTTAATTTGTGTGCAAATTTACTAAGCCCATCCCCTGCTTTCTTTGTCCCAATTGCGAAAAAGAATAGTTCCTACAACATTGTTCAGATTTTAATAACATATACAGAAATCAATAACGAAAATTTTGAATAGTTATCTTACAGTCGCTCTCATACAATTTTTTTTTTCCAAAATAATTATTGTAGATGCGTAAATTTATTACAAACAAGATGTGAAAGACATGAACTTTATATACGCCATATTGTTTGAAAAGTTTGTTCATACAAAAAGGTGCTCCAATAATGAAAGTTTTGAATAGTCATCTAATAGTCGCTCTCACACGACCATCTTTTTTTGTTCAAAGTAAATTATTGAAGATGCTCAAACTTATTACAAGACGTGAAAGACCTAAACTTTATGGTGTATTGTTTGAAACATTTATTCATATGATAAAAAGGTGCTCCATTGGATTTTCAAGAGAATAATTTATAAATCACCTCAAAAATGTGAGAAAAAATTTAATATTCTCGTAATCTTCTGATTGAAGAATTTGAAAAAAGGTATGTGATTGTCGCTTTACATATAACACTATGTCAAGACAATTCAAATCTTTTATTTCGATTGATATTACATCTTTCATTCAATCACTTATACATGCTAAGTACATTAAGTATTTCCTTAAAAGAAAACTCAATTATAGATTGCACACCGTACTTATTATGTACTTGTAAAATAGAATATAGAAGAGGAAATATGATCTGAAATTGATCTAAAATAATTCGATGGTACCAAAATTTATTATCATTAATAAAAATGCATAAATATTTCACAGATATTACTATTCTACTTCTATGTTTATAAAAAGACCACGTCTCATGATATGAAAAAATAACTTATACATTATTCCAAAACAACACATCTAAAACCCATATTTTAAAAATCGGACCGGACCGGCCAGTTCGGTCCAATTGAAGCATAAAAATCAGTAGAGTTCAAAACCAGTCAAAATCAAACCGATTCAACCGATTCACTTGTTTTTTTTTTTTTTTTTTGAAAATTTTACATTTTTTTAAGAAGAAAAAAAAGTGAAAACAAAAAAGAAAAACTATGAGTTAAAGATGATGATTAAAGATTTTGGACATGTAATTTTTTGAAACATGAATTTATTATTTTGAAATTTAATGAAGTGGTAGTTATATGTGAATGATTATGTTTAATTTGTTATTTTATTTTGTTTAATCTCTCTTAAATTATGTTGAATATTTAGTGTAGAAGAATGTATTTTTACTTTGAGTTGAAGTACGAAACAAATTATTACTTAAATCAATATGAAACATTATGATTTATTTATTTATAGTTGATAAATTATAAAATAATACTTTTTCTGAAAAAATGTACTTAAAATTAAATAAGTTAAATTTTTTTCAAATAATATTCTTTTATATCAATTAAAAATTTTAATTTTTTATAATATTAAAATATTATATATATTTATAAAATTAAATATAATTATTATGTCAAATTAATTGAATCAATTGAATCAGTAAAAGTCATTGATTAATCAATAAATGTCATTGATTCATTATTCAGTTTGATTTTAAAAATATTGTCTTAAACCATCCAAACTATGACAGAATCTCACGAAGTAATATGGGGGGACGTAACTAACCACCCACGTGTCCTGATCCAGAATGATCGAAGAAACTAAGAAAAAGAATGGCGACTCAGAATTACCTCAGATCAACGTAAAAAAAGTTATCTTTCGGTTATAAGTTGCGCCCTTTGCTTAAATTCCTCTCCAAAAGCCATATCTTAGATGCTCATTTTTTCTAGATACCAAATGAGTGATCGCCATTTTCGAAGGACATATTCTCCATGTCTGAAAATATGTTCCGGCTTCCACCTTCAGCACCAGATAAGAAAGAATCTGGCAAACGAAATTAGATTCGACGTCCTTTCCCTCGTCGTTTTCACTTGCCTAAAATGTTCCTTTTCCCGCTGTTTAAATTGATTGATGGCAATAGCATTCTTCGAATTAAGTATCAACGCGAAAAATATCACAATGGCGTTTACAGGCGGCGAAAAGTCCCGCGACGTTTTGAGCGACGGCAGGATCCAGATGACGGTGGAGGAGTTCAAGAAATGGCTGATGAGTTTCGATGCCGATCACGACGGAAGGATCAGCCAGAAGGAGCTACGCGCCGCCCTCCGCAGCCGCGGCATGTGGTTCACTATGTGGAAGAGCAGCCGGGGGATGAAGGAAGCGGATGTCGATGGTACTGGTTATATTGATCAAAATGAGATTGATTATCTCCTGGATTTTGCCGAAAAGTCTATGGGGTTCAAGTTTTGCTGATCCATCAACTGATTTTCACTAATTTGTCATCTTAATTTGTGGGTTGTGCTTTTAACTTCTGTTGTCCCTGGTTTTCGTGCATGTTTAATAAATAATAAGTGTCCAAAAACAAAAAGGGTTGTGGATGCTGCTTTTTATGCTATATGTGATTATGCAAAATACCAAAAAAAATATTATGTTCATTTTAAATAATACTATCTTTTACATTTTTATTTGTTTATTAATTTTTTCCTCGTTAACATTTAAAATTTATATGCTCGAAGTTCTAACCTAACTTAATTATTACCTCTTAATCTTCATAACTATGATACATATACAGAGTAATTATTTATAACTCAAATATCGTCATGCTATATTCTCATTAGTACTAATCATAATTTTTTCATTCATTTAAAAAAATTAAAAATAAATATATTAAAATTATTAAAAAAATATATAATATCATATAGAAAGACAAGGAAAAACTCTATTTATTAGTACAAAAAAAATTATCGCTGAAATAAAATGTCTGAAAATTTGGTTCCGGACGAAGGATTAACATCATATAAAAGTTCAAAATCTTTTTAATATTAATTATAAATTTAAAAATGTAAAAATATATATCCTTTGGATTGTTATTCAAAATTTTTGTATTAATCTAGTTAATGCAAAAAATTGATTATTTTTCTTTTATAAATGAAATCGAGCTCGACTTTATTGCATCAATTTGATTTTGTGTGGACAAATATACCATATTCGTTTTACTAGTGCTCGCGTGCTCGGAGGGATTCGGATTCACGTGGTCCCCCGTCGATCCGTCGGCAACGCCAGCTCATTGACTGGCAGTTCAACAAGTCTAAGCTCGGTCCGCTCTGCAATTCAACAAGTACGAAATCCTCATGCACAGAGCTCAATCTATTTTGAGAATTGAACTTCACTTCTATTTGAGTTGTCAATATCTAAATTTGAGATTCCTAATAAATAAATTTAATATTATTTTTATTTTATTAATATATATTATATAATTATTATTTTATTTTCATATTTGAACTCATAGTTATTTAAAATTTATTTAATAATTTAAATTGAATTTAAATTTTTACCAAATTGAAATCAAGCATAATATATATATATATATATAAATATAATTTGAGTTTAAGATCCAATTCAAGAATTTTCTTTAAACTTGGTTTGATTCAACTTAATTCAATTGAACTTTAGGTGAAAGGCAAATTCTTCTAAGAATGAAAGGTTGATAGCCTACAAGTACTCACTCTAAAACACTGCTTTTAATCTTAAATTCTCATCTATAGATTAAAAATAGAACTTCGACTTGGATTAAGTAGTGTTGCTTCTTTTTTAGATATTAGGTATGGAGATAGGTTAGGCTATAACTAAAATAAATTAGGTCTATTACGCAAATAAAAAGCCTAAACCTAGCCTGTTATCTATGATGAGCTTTTTTTCATGTTAAACCTAGTCTTTTTAATAAATTTTAAAGTCTTAACCCAATCTAAAAACCTACCTAAAAGCCTATTTTTTACGAAGGTTTCTATTGAGTCTAAACATCACACAAATTTAAATTTTTAATATACTTAAACTTGTAATAAACTTTTATAAGCAAAAATCAAAATGATAAATAGCAAATGCATAATTATAAAACTTCAAATTTAAATATAAAATTGTATCATTTCAACAAAATACAATATTAAGCAACATAATGGATTTCATAAAGAATTAATTAAAGAAATCAAATACAGTTAATTATTTAATATTATATTAATATTATTGTACTTTTTATATAAAAATAAATAAATGAGCTGGCCTAATAGACTTTGCAAGTTTTTTAGAAGAGTCTAAGTTTAGCCTATATAATTAAAAATGTTTCTTTGTAAACTTTAATCTAGTCTTTTTATTAAATAGGTTAGATTATAAATAAACTAAATTATAAATCCCTAATGAGTAGCTTGGCCTATTCCCATTCCTATATATCATACCTAGTGAAAATATCTATAGACAACATTGTTGACCCGTCAATTCAAGTTTATGGAATGGTGACCATGACTAATCAATCTTCGCTTAGCAATCATATTGAGAGTTGTTATGGCTTCACTACATACCATAACTATTGATGATATTTTCAGACACAATATCAACCGGTCAATTTAGATTTAAACACTATGATCAGTCAACATTGCTAGTGACATGAGATGGTCTTGGATTTGTGTAGAGAACATACCTTCGTTAAGCTTAATAAGACGTCTCTCCACTAAAAACTTTCTACGATTAAAGCAGAAGGGGCCATTTGAATTCTAGAAAGGTAAAAGATATTATAAATGGCAAAGAGTCTCATTTGTTACTATCAATTTACCAATTTGAGTAATGGTTGCGGGTCTATGTGCGTTAGTAGTTACGTGCTCGATTTCACTCGTACCGTTATGCCTAATAAGTTCAATCACTCAAAAAATATTGAGTTAGAGTTAGAGTTTGATTTGAATTCGAACTAGAGTTAGACCTACTCTAAAAAGAATTGAAATTATTTTATTTTTTATTATTTTAAAAAAAATTAAGATTTTTTAATTTTTTTACAACTCTTATGTTGTTATATGTTGTCAATTAAATTGAATAATAGTTTTAAATTATTCATATTTTATTTTAATACATAATAATAATATTATTATATTAGTAAATAGTTATTAAAAATTCATATTATAAGAGTAGAAATTTGGGAGCGGACCAGTGAATTTTTGAACACTTATATTTAAGCTTGAGTTCAAGCTCCATGAACCTCCTCAAATCAGTTTGTTAGATCATAAGTAGGCAAGATTCTTGGTCAGCAAATAGAGATATATGTAGAACTACAATGGATATTTCATTTTTTTTCTTTTTCTTTTTTCCTTATTTTAGCATAAAATCTCTCTTTAGCATAAGATTTCTCTCTTAGTAATGAATCATAGTTACACATCTATTCTTTATGTTCTTTAAGATAAGATTAACGATGAGATTTGTTATTACTTTTTGCATATCTTTGAAAATTTAAAGTAAGAACAAATTCTCTTAATTTGTAATCTACCATGCGATCTATTATATAAATAGACAAATGTTCCTTGCCATATGAATTATGAACAGCAATCAATGTGTTTGTATTTGTTATGCCAAAATATTTTCCATTTGTGCAAACAAATCCAAATATATTTTTGTGCATTTTGGATTTTAGTCCTAAATTCTCCAAGGTGAAGGTTAAAACTTCAAAATGTTATATCCACCTCATCATTTAATTATTGCACACACGCGCATGTGCACACACACACACACACATATATATACTTCACTCATTCTATCTATATATACAAAAAAAATTAATTATAAATCTTATTATTACCCTGTTAACTCTATACAAAATTAATTGATTTGATATTTACGGCAAAAAATATTTCATTTCAAAATAAAAATAAATATATAAATTCATTCCAAAAAAAATTTCGACCACTCCCAAAATATATCTATATATTTATATGGAACAAAAAAAAAACAGATCAAAACAAAACAAATAATATTCCTCCAAACGAATTTTCAAAATACTTTGACAAAGCAATCTCCACAAAATGCACAAAACAAATGCCAACGTACCGTAGGCTCCACTGGAAACATACGTCACCAAAAAGGACAAAACATTTAACGTCTTCAAAATCATCCGTTCGATCATTTCATCACACCCTCCATCAATTCATTTCATTTGATCACATCTCTCTGCCACCAATGAATGATAAGAAACCCGTGATCATATGATGTGATGCGTTCCTAACTTTATCTGTATTGCCTTCTGTCGATCCCTACCTAAAATGTACTGCTTCGTATACAAATTCGTTGAACCGCTCTCCTTCACATTTTTCACATGATAAAAGAAATATATTTGTTAACGAGAATTAAGACCTGTCTTTCCACCTTTTATCTTGGAAAAGTGTGATATTCATGCAATTTAGAGCATTAATTCGTAGTTAATATTAAAAATTTATAATTAATTCAAATAATTAACTATAATTAATTTATAATTGATATTAAAAATTTATTACTTTAACTAAAAAATTAACCTAATCAAATTTCAAATTAAATACTCATGTCATTAACTCTCGACTCTTTTTCTTTTTTATATAAATGCTAATTTTTCTATGAATAATGTATAGCTAAGATGTTCGCTTTCAATGAGCAAATGCAATGGATCAACACGGATAATTTTTATTTTATTTTTTTGCTTGATATTTAAAAAAAATGCAGTTACTATAAAAATTGTAGCAATATACGAAATTAATTTCATAAATTGATAGGGATCCTACTGTATATATCCTAGCATCCTAAGTACTGATGGAAATAGGGGTACTCAGTACTATGTATTTGGTCAAAGATTATATTTCAGCTTCAAACCTGAAAATAATCGCCAAAAGAGTACCACTTCTCCAAAAACGTCAATTCCAAGTTAGCACAAAGACGCACGAAATGTCCAGCACGAAGCCCACTGAGACGAGAGTGAGTGAAGTGACAAATTGGCTTTATTCTCACAAGCCCGCGAAAGGATCAGACCACGCTCCGGACTTTATCCAACATATGCCATCCAATTACTATTCATTGACAAAAATCTTGACTTTGGTCAATTTGACTAATTTTACCTTTAACTATAAACTAATTCGGACTCATGGTGATTGGTTTAAATTGGACTTAATCCACCTTTTGATGAGGTTAGATGGTAGAATTTATAACTTGAAACACAATACTCAATTAAGGGTTATTGGGAAGGTCCCATTTATAATATTCTAATGTATAAATTAATTGTCGATATTTGAGTTGATATACATAGAAAAATAGTAAAATGAAACATAACTAATCATGTGGTCCTATATATTTATAGTGTTCGTCTGACGTGACCTTATCATGTCACATAATTGGATGACTAAGATGGTGCCCTATATAAATGATAGATAAATAAAAATGAAAATTTTGTGTCGATTGAGTTGAATTTTGAATTGAATCTACTTCATTAAAAAAGACAATATTGATCTTAAATCATAAACTTACTCTTGTATGTTGACTAAAGTTCAAGGATATAATAGTAATTTTCGCTTAACCCACACCAAGACCAAATAGTGGGATATTTGGATTCACCCATAAAATCGTTCATCCCTCCTTGTAGCTTAATAGTAAAACAAAAAGTTGATGAGCATCTTCGTTCCACGTAAGCTCATGTGTAGGCTTTTCAACACTTCAATCTTAGATGATGAATAAAGACATGGATAAGAATGTTCAACATGTCCAGAGAAGAAAAAAAAATAAAAAATAAAAAATAAAATTGGTGTCCTCTAATATAAATACGAACATCTAACAGTGCTAAAGGGTCCACTTGTTAAATTCATTGGGAGAAAGACAGAAGGAAGCAAGAGAAATTCCAATTTTTCTACCCCAATTTCCCTCCCTGTTGCGTATGAATGGTCCATCTTGCCTGTGTTTAGAAATGTACAATCAAAATTCAGAGCACAAAGTTCTTAGGACTCCTTCGACGAGTCCCAGAATTTCCTTCTCCAATGGTTTTACGGAGTCATCTCATAATTCTGAGCAGAAGATGAGTTCTGCATACAAGGATGCCCCCGTCTCTTCAGATTTTCAGTTTTCTGTCAGCAATTACTCCATGATGAGTACTGCTGATCAACTTCTCTTCAGAGGAAGTCTCCTTCCGTTTAAGGGAAAAACCACAACTCTGAGGGATGAGCTTCAGAATAACGAAGAAGATGACTGTGATGATTTTACATTTAGGCCTCCCAAGAATCCCACCAGATTAAGGGGTTTTCTCGGCCTGAGAAAATCTGATATGGGTTCCAAGAAGTCTGTTAAAGCTGATGATCATGTCCAATGCAGCAAGACTTCACAGGTTATGTTTTGCAAAGCTCGGGTTTTCTTTATGTTGTATGTGCCTTTTCTAATGTAGGTTTAACCCATGTTTGTGCAGGATTATGAGGAATGAGTAAGTGCCATTATCGTATCAAGATTGAAGCTTTAGAGACAATTAATGTTTGATTACTTGGGATTTGTCGAGGTTGATGGGAAATCTTTTAGGAAAAAATTTGTAATAGAATGGCTTCTGATTTTTTTTTTTAATGAGGCTTGAGTGAATTACGTGAGAATCTAATTGTAGTAGTTCAGTTATTGATAAAAAATAAATAATTTTATTATAATTTGTATCAGTACTTTTCATATTCTATAGTTGTGGGCTGTTTAATAGTTCTTGCAAAACATTTTATCATTTGCTCCTTTCTTTTTGGCGTGGGCGTGTGTGTGTGTTGTCGTGTTGAGTATTGTGTCTGTCTGTTAACAGAGATTTTCTTTCATATCAATATCATGCCAACTAATAATTATGGACCTAAAATAATGAAAAAACAAAGAATCATTTGAACGAAGGGCAAACGGGAATTATTCTTACATAAATGTAGGAGAGGTGGCGGAGAGTACTCTAACCCATCTAGTTTCGTGATAGGGATGAGTTTTATTGTGAAGAAGAAAATAATTCGGATCATCAACTTATACTTTCAAATGATTGATGTTTGCTTATTGATAAAGGATTTTTGAAAGAGTGCGTAATAGTTTACTAATTAAACGTTCTTGTGCCGAACATAAATAAAGTTAAATGGTCTATTGAAGTTGTGGAATATAAAATTACATTGCTAGGGGGAATGTTATAGTTTAGAGGGAAGCCTGCGCCTTTTTCATTGGATTGTTTAATCTCACCACTCATTCCATCCCAAATTTTGTAAACCATTCTCGTACCTTCTAACAAAGTAAACGAAGCCCTTGGGTGTACAAAATGTGAATAGTTTGACATGAATGTAACAATATTATAAAGTAAAAAAATTGATATCAGCATATATAATAGTTCCCAATTTACTCAAATATACATATTCAAATGGGTGATAGGACATGGTTTTGATGCTCTCTCCCGTTCAAAATTCCTATCCTCACTCGTTGCTGAAAAGCACGTTAATTCAATTGATCAACAAAGTATGAATCTTCTTCTAGTATCATTATACGACACTCATCTTTATGATCTAATATCCTACTCCTTTCTTCAGAGCGATAAAAGGTAGGATTTAAAGATGCAAGTCAAAACCTTTGGCTAAATAATTCTGATGTCGAAGTGGCTGAGACACAACAAATAAAGAATAATCTCATCAAGACAAATAAATGGAAAATATATAAAAAAACAAAAAATTGGCCATAACCTCTGCTCCTCCTTAGTTCATCTTTGGAATGCATTTAACAGCCTTAATTAGGTTTAACCCTTCAACCCCTTAACCACCACCACCCTCGCCCGCCTCCTTTTCTCGGGAATCTATCCATCTCTTTCAATGTATATTATTATTTTTCTCAACCAACAATTTATTAAATTTTATATAATTTTAACTTTTCAAATAATTTATCCAAATGCAAATTTATTTTCAAACTATTTTCTCAAATTTTAAAAATAATGAAAGTAAAAAATATGAAAACACAACCAAACGAACTCTAAGTGCAGAAATCAGAATCCCCTGTTTGTTTACACATGCTAAATGAGTCCAAAGGATCACATGAAGACGGGCATAAACCACAAACAACTCACTAAGTAAATTCTGGCACCCTGCCACCACAAAGACATGCAAGATCGAAGGAACCTTTGCAAATATTTCCTGTGCACCATTTTCCAGACAATTTTAAACTGCACTTTTCATATATATGAAGCAACAATTCTCTCATCTGAATAAAATTCCAATACAGAGGGGGAAGTTGATGACCGGGGCCAGCAAAGAGATGTCGTCAGTCAGGTTTTTAAAGTATGAAATCCTTCCAAAATCAACAGAAAAGCTATTAGTTAAAGCATGCCGTCTAAGCTAGTCACAGTTATAAAATACTAATAACAGGTATAACTAGCTATATTATGGCCCTTTCCCCTATCTTGTAAGTGAACCATAGGTGAGATTCTACACACCCCAGCAAACATTACCATGGAGCATTAACCTCTTCTTGGAACATGAGCTCATACCTCTCTGCTTTCATCTTTAAGTTCTCTATATCATCATCATATTTTGCAGATAATTCTTTCAGTTCCACAAGCTTTGCTTCAAGATTTTGAATCTCATCTTCAGCACGACTGCGACCCATCTGGGCATCCCAGTACCTTCTTGCATCTAACCCATCTTCCGATTCAAAGGCCATACTTAAGAGCCGTCTCAGGCGTGCCCGTAGAAATCCCACATTTAGTCCTAGAAGCTCAAAAGACCTTAGAGACTTTTCCCATACCTCAAATTCCTGCCTTGGGGTGGTGAGTTTACAACCTCGCATAGCATCAGCAATGTTGACGGCTTCAACAATCATACCAGCGGCTAACTTACAGTAGAGGCCAGGGAGAAGACGGTCGTGAAGAAAAGCATTTTTACCACAACAGATATCATAGTATTTCTGACGAATGTGTTCAGGGATCTCAGAGTCGATGCATACCCCATTCACCACAATGCGAAATTCCTCAAAGCTTTTAAAATCCTTAAAATGAAAAGCAGATTCAGATAACTTAAAACCCTCAAAAACTTCAGAAGCAACCTCGTCACTATCATTTCCAGACTGTTCCTCTGGCTGTCCAAGTCGGGCCACTAATGGGCCTTCCTTCTGGTTTTTCTTCTGCACAACAGTTAAGGGAAGAGATTTTGCACTCCTTTTCTTCTTGCTTTTTGCATCCATAGTTCCCTCTGCATGGCAGTTTCATGTTATTTCAATACTAAACCGCAAAAAAGGGGAAATGAGAAAGTTGGGCCACTCGTGGAGAAAGAACTGGAAACACTTCTATCCAGAAAAAATAGCTCTACTTTGTTTGATAACACAAAAAAACCAACCTGCATCACTTTGCTTTGTTTGAGAATCCAAAATTAGTAGGCTAAGAGCGCCATCTACCTCAGTCAAATCATTTGCCCTTATTATATATACCTACAGAATGAGAACATAAAGTTAGGTGGGCATACAATGTTTAAGAATTTCACCATCATAAAGAAGCAAATGGCGTAGCCTCCAATGGCACCTGGTCAAGGAAAAAATATCATCTAACTGAAAAACAACACAGGCCATTGTGCAGCAGGCTCATAATAGTCTACCTCCAATGGTGAACATGGCTTTTTCCTCCTATTGGATGAATATTTTTGGTCGTTCATCATCCTAATTTATAACATCGAATCTACTTAAGGTTTAACAATGTCAATCCACCAGAATTGGTTAATGTCTTATCAAGTCTCTTAAACAAGACAAAGTCATAAGACCAACCTGATACTCTGCATATTTATTTTCATGTGCTTTTGTTCTGTTTCATAATGATTAGAGATTGGTACCATATTTCTACTCAATTTTCTCTGTATCTGTCCTATGTTCAAACTAACACATTCTAGCATACAAAATAACTGAACTATGACATGTTCAGAAACTCATGCTTTGCATGGGGATGCAAACGGGTCATGTTCAAGCTAGAGCTCAATCTTTACTTCAGGCTATATCGCCAAGGCTCAAAGGAAAATATTATACTCTGGTGAGATTGTTTATGATGAATTAAAAATATTATAATTTACAAATTTGGGTTATTGAATTTTTTACCATTTCATTAAATAAAAAATTTCAAGCTTGAGCTTGTAGTAGCATAGAGCTCACTTGAAAATTTAAGTTTAATCCAGTCCAGTCAAACTATAACTAAAAGAAATCAATCTCATTGAGCTCCAACTCGAGTTTAATATATATGTTTCAAGCTCAAGTTTGAGATTTTTGGATTGATTGCACCCTAGATTCACACGGCATTGTGAAAAACCTGACACATTCTTAGCACATGAATATATTTTTCAATCTTCTTCTGGACAGAAATCCGCCAAATCATCTATATGAATATTGAGTCGAAATAGATGCTAGATGAAAATACCTATAAAACATGCCACACATAGCATCACCTTAAATCTGCAGGGCTCAATTAGTTGGAAGACCAGAACATCTCCTTCAAGCAATTTATTTCCAGCAACAAACTTTCTCCATCCGGCACTCAGTCCCGTCTTATGCGCAATGTACTTAATTGGAAACTCTTCGCCAACTTCATTTTCAAGAATAACAGTGGAATCCTTCATTGGCAAATGTAACTTGCAGAAGGGCACAGGAAGACCCTGCAGGCAAATAGTTATTATATGGAAGGTGAAAACATATCAATTAACATTTTAGAGGCATAATAGCATCCTTCCAAGCACTTCAATACCATCCAGAAACAACTTGCAACATGTGATCTGACTAAGGCTTTGAAAAAGCTAGGCTGATCATCACCCAAACTTGACTGAACTTCCTCTGCTCGAATCATGGGAGGTGACTTAAACTGGACAGGGCTGCTTGACCCACCAACAGTGGCATCTCCTTTACTGTTTTAAATGAGCAGGTCATTGTCAAAAATATGAGACAACTACTTATAAAAATTTCTATTTTTATGTGTTGAACTAACCTCATCAATTTTCCTCCACTGTCAAGCGCCTCCTGCTAAAGAAGTTTACATCCATTTGTTACATTCCGGTATCATTAAATAGCAGTTATAAGATATGTTTGTTTCATATAATTTTGAAGTGAATCAATGCACAACCAACAGGATTGTCCACTACATCCAGCAATGCATGTAACTTGGAATTGTAATCAAATAAGCTTGATTCATACAGAAGAAAAGGTTCTCTATTGATTCTGTACCTATGGGATAGGGATAGGCCGATAGGGATAGAGGAAGAGGAAAAAACCAAAGATTTCACATGGCACTTTTGATCGAAAAATCTATCAAAACTGATTTCATACCCTTTGTTTAGTGCATAGCAGTAAGCATGCCAACTGACTAATTTCCCAAGTTTCATACTCCAGGACACTAGAAGAGGGGCCATCTTAGATGCATTGCACCAAAAGGCAGAGAAAGTAAAAGAAGTTATGTTGTCAACCAGTTGGGGCTAGCCGAAGACCACTACTGATTGTATTTGAAACGAACTAATTAAATATGAGCAAAACTGAGCTTGAGGGTTCAAATTGCCCAGTAAATTTGCGCATTGAGTTTGATAAATCATCTTAGAATCCAATTGAAGTAAGATCTATAGTAGGTTTCGGCTAAAAGCATATTGAGATGATAAAATACACATGTCAACGCAAATTCTTTCGGCAGATATTTTGGGAATAGCTTTTGGATCTGAAACGTTGCTCAATGTTCTATGCAATCAACTACAAGTTAGAAATTTATATACTTCCATAAGTTTGAAATTGAAAGAAAGAAACCTCACATCTTTATACTTGGAAGCAGATGCCTTCTTCTTCCTTCTAATAACAGGGGAAACCTCATCAACCATCTCTTTCGGCTTCCTCTTCCTCTTACTCTATAAGCAATCAAACCAGATCTGATATCACTTCACTAAATCCACCCCAAACAACTAATCAAATTCACAGATTCCAAGCCTAGAAAACTTACAGAAACAAGCATGGGATCATATGCAGAAATGGGAGAAGGCTCCACCGCCGGAGAATTCTCCTTCACGAACTCACCCTGGGGCTCCATCTCCAACGTTTCCTTCTTCATCCCTGGTTCTTCGCCACCGCGATTTTCTTGGTTTTGTTGGACTATTCTGAGTTTCATTTTTTCGAAAATTTAGCCAGGTTGAAAAAGAAAAATTCCAATTCTTCTGGGTTCTTTACTATTTCACGCTGGAAGCAAAAGCAAAGCAAGAAAACAGTGAGGGCTACGGGAAAATCGTACACTAGAATGAGGAAAAAGAAAAAAATGAAATCGTATTGAGAGCATGCAATGCGGGTGTTTGTCCAAACAGCAAAAGCTTTTCAATTTCTTTTCTTCGAATTAATGACTAGGGCCATAGAAGGGGGCCCATCACCTCAGCAAATGCTCTGTTGTCTATGGAATTTGAATGGACTGAGTCAGCATGTAACTGTTGCTGCCATTACTGCTCTTTCATGTGGAATTTCATTGCGAAAAATTCATTGAGGTATTTCAAATTTTAAATTGGGATTAGTCAAAATTAAAATTTTAGTCAAACGCCTATTTATATATAAATATCGTGTCATACTATGTTCACTCAATTCAATTATATTTTCTTTGTTCCATCCAATGAAATATTGCTATTTTGTAAAAATATTATTTCAAATAATTAAATAACAATGACCAATGGTATCATGCAAAGTATTGCTTAGTTTGGTTTTGAAACTCCAAACTTAAAATTAGACTCTAATATAGAAAATAACTCATTAAGTAAACAATGATATATTGATTTTGAAAACTCAATTTCATAGACTAACACTGGACCAGATAGTGTGCACTCAATGAAAGGCTCGTGAACTTAAAAAACACGGCAACATCGCAAGGGAGGCGACCGTCGTCTGACCAACAAAAGTAGCACTGGCCGCTGACATTTGGGTGAATGCGCTCCTGCTGTTACCTCCCTCCACCTTTTTAGGCATAAACTTCGTGATGAATTCTAACTCAGAGTGGGATCTACTCTCCTAATTACTTAGTTTGAGAAGGCCCCAAAAAATTTCATTGATTCCAAAATATTGAGTAAAAATTCATTAAAGAATAAAAAAAATAAAGAATAAGTAGAAGATAAAGTATATGAGAAGTTATTTTGGAAATTAATCTCAATACTTTTCATAAAAGTCTTCTCTTTTCTCTATCTAACTTGGCACAATTTTGCTAAGTCCTAAGTGAAATAAAGTAATCGGCATGATGTTCTCTAAAAACTTATCAAACTTTAAAGCCTATTAAATCTCAACTTGGATAAAAATTGAGCAAAAACAAATTTCTTACATGATGCGATTGGTGAAAATTAATTAATTGACAACCTTATTTAACGAATTAAAGTAAGACAAAACTTAAAATTTAATTTTATCTTATTTTCAACATGAAAATAAGTTTTTAAATTGGAAATTAGGGGTTCGAGGGTATGACGAATTAAGTCCACAAAAATAAAAATAGAAAAAAGTAAAAATTGCCTAAGAAGACCCAAATGATTAAACAAATAAATAAAAGGGCCAAAAAGCCCAATAACTAGGTTTGGCATCAAAAACCTAATAACCAAAACCAGAGAGAGAGAGAGAGAGAGATTGTAAATACTCAACAGTAAAGAGAAACTGGGCATGAAAAATTATTTTGAAATTTTCAAGAGCTAAGAATACTTTGCACCATGTTCCAAATAAAGAGAACTCAGAATTCCGCTAAACCCTAGAAAGGACTTTAACTACATTTTCGAGTAATATTATAACCCCTTAGATCGTCTATTCCATGTAATATTTCATCTTCTATTTCATTTCATAAATATATATATCAAGTGTATTGAATATTTTTTTTATGAAAATAATTAATTAAAAATTAATTACACTTCACAAATATCCATTAAATTGAAATAAAAAATGAAACATGCAATCAAATAGGGGATTTAAAGTGATCATAATCCAGTGTTCTTTATTAATGGAGCCTCATTGTTGGTTTTTTATTTTACTTAAGTAATCCGATGGTAATTATTGACGTGGTTGGGTAAAGCAATTAGTCAAATGATTATAATGGGAAAATGTATCTAAATTTATATGTTAAAGACAATTAATGGAACCTAATTTTACGTATAGATTAGGTTAGTGTTGATTTATGGTTAGGCGTTTCACAATTTTATATTTAGCGTCGAGCAGCCAATTCTAAATTATAATTAAAAGTTGGCCCAATAGCAATAATTCTGTGAATAACCAATACTTTTTATATTGTATAGAAATTTTTTAATATATATAACAAAATTTAGGCTATGTTTTTTGTTTTCGTCAAAATGTAACAAAACCTACAAAAAAAATTTCCTCCAAAATACCTTTTTCTATTTTTTATTATTTCCAAAACTTTCCCATTTTTTAATATATGTATATACATATTATATATCATACATATTTTATTATTATTTTAATAATAAAAAAATTATTCAATTATATTTTCACCAAAAAAAAAAAATAACAAGAAAGCATTAATCTGATCGTTACAATAAAAATTATCTTCCTCAAAATATAAATAAACATATCAAAATTTTTCAAAACAACTTTCTAATAATTCTTTAAAATATAAATAAATATTCATCACATTCTTTAATACAATTTCATATTTTTCAATTCTACTCCCAAAACTCTATCTCAAAGTACAAAATACGAAATATACAATTCATAGCCAAACATTGACTTACTAAATATATTAAAAAATCATATCTCCTAGACTAAATCTAGCGGGCGGGCTCAATAGGTCTAGGATTAAATAAGATAATTTTTTGGCCTTTTGTTTTATTTTCATTTTTTTCTTTTCTGTTCGGCCCACGTGCACACACACCTCGTACCCTGTAGATTTTAATTCCTACATCCACATCTACTCGGCCAGTTAATAACTGCTAGTCTATAAATAGGATAGGACGTTTTATTGTTTGGATATTTTAAACAATAGTTTTATATTATTTGAGTATTTCTTTATTTATGTATACACATAAATCCAAGAGTTTGTTGGGACTTGTTCTTTTAGAATCCAAGAGTATTTTGTAGAAATTTTTTTGGAGGAATGAATTTTTAAGAAAAAATTTAGAAAATATATTAAGTATTTTTTTTGTTTTAGATAAATATAAAAAATAATTTGTGAATGAATTGCTTATTTTTTTATATTTTGAGGTAGATAAATTTTACTGCTAATGTCAAATCAGTTATTTTTTACTAGGGTTGTAAGGTAAAAGTAATTTTTTTTATGTAATATATTATATATGTATGTGTGTTTATAGTTGGATGATGTATATATATAATAATTGATATATTATTGTAATAAAATAATGTGTAATTAATTCAATTGATAATTTATTTTAAAATTTATATTTTATGAATTTATTAATAAATATTAATTATTTATGAAATTATAATTGTATCTTAATTATAAAAAATTAGTTAATATCATAATTATTGATATCAATTTATATAAAAAAATTAATTATTATAAATTAATTATAAACTAATTATTGTTTAGTCTTAAAACATAATTCTTTAACTATTCATTATTTACAATTTATGTATAAATAAGTCTTAGTTATTTATTTAAATAAAATAATATATAAGACTTAATAGCGATTCATCAAATTAAAAAAATAAATAATTTTATATCATGTGGAACTAAATCACAAATTATTTATTAAACAAATAAGCATAATATTTAATTATCGTGAAATATAAAATATAATTAATATATGCATAAAAGTTATTTAAATAATTAACTAATTAATTTAATAAGTTATTTATTTACTTTAACTTATTATTTAATTAATTATTATTTAATACATAAATTACTTGGTAAAAATAAAAAAATTACTTAATTTTAATTAACTTTCACAATAATTAGTTTAATTGTATTAATATTACTTTATTAAAATTAATAGATAATTAAATAAATATGACACTATAATCAATTTTTTATAATAATTTGAAATAAATGTGAATATTAATATTTAATGAAGATTAGTTTTTTTGAATAATTTATTTTTATATCAAAGTAAAGCATCTAAAATTATTTATTAAATGAATAAGTATAACATTTAATTAATACTTTAAATATTAGATATAACTAATACATTATTTAGTTAATTTAATATGCTATTTAGTATAAATTATTTGTTAAATTTACTTAATTTTCTCAAACGATTAGTTTAATTTAATTTGTAAACATAAATTTTAGAATTTTTTAAATAGCAAATTTTAATATTTTCATATATCTAAATATATATGTGTGTATATATATATATGTATATATAAGTGAAGTAAGATAGTGACAAATAAATGAGTGATGTGAAAGATAAAGTGAGAAAATGAGTGGGTATGTGTGCTTTTTAGGGTGTAGGATATTTTTGGGTAAATTATGAGGGAGTTTTTGGGTAAAGAATTGTAGTATTTTGAGAGAAAATTTAGAGAATTTGCATGCATTTTGAAATTTTTTTGGGTGTTGAAATTTTTTCCCCAAAATGTAGGAGAACAAGCCCATAGTGTTTGAATTTTTTATTCACACTTTGTGTGCGAAATTTATGTCATTGGATCAAAAACTATTCGCCAACACTTTGAATCTTTTATTTCATTTTCTATTTCAACTTGTTGTATTATGTTAAGTGTATCTGATTTTCAATCAAATATTTTTATAAAGAAATATTCAATGCACATATCATATTTTCATGAAATATAATAGAAAATAAAATAAAAAGTGGAATAGAAAATTTAAACCGATTCGCTAGGATATGTGCTTTAATATAATGACACCCTACCCATTAACAAGCCAAATAAAAGAAAAGATTTTGTTGACTTTATTATAAATTTACAACAAAAGTGCTAACCAAATAATATTTACGAGTCACAGATGAGATAATTAGAAAATCCTAACAATCTAGGCGATTGGCTAAAATAAATATGTAAAATTGTATCTTCCAACCATTATATAGGATTCACAAGATTTTCTTGATTTTATTGTTGATTTACGAGGAAAGTCCCAACCAACTAATATTTTCAAATTACGTATGAGATAATTAGAAAATTCTAATTACCAACTAGACGACTAGCTCCATATATATATATATATATATTGAGCATACTCTTCAACGAATTTTTTAGTATGTATACATCTGTAAATTAAAAAATATATATATTATTACTTGATCTCATGTGTACGCGCTCCTACGTATGGAAACTTTGATAACGATTCTCCCATATCATCATGCACCCTTAAACACATTGATTTGTCATTAGGAATCTACCATATAATCCTTAATTCTAATCCCACAAACAATCCCATGGCTTCCACTCTTAAATACAACCTTTTACTCACACTTGCATTCTCATTAATCCTCCCATGGCTTCCACTCTTAAACCCATTGATTTACCAATAGATATCCAAGATATTATCCTCAATCTCACTCTCACACACAGAAGCAAAGCCCAAATCCATTCCTTCCTCAAGCTCTACGTGAATAGGTATGGATTAGATAATGGCCACCTTCTGACTCTCCCTTATCACCCTTCCTATCCATTCCTCACCACAATCCGTCTTAATCCCTACAAATACCCGAGTTTTCCCAAGGAAGCCTATCTGCTACTATGGTATTTGGTGGACGTTTATACAATCGGGATTAGCTTTGACAAATTCACCTTATCAAACTATCTCTACTTCTGCTCATTGCCTTACTCCAAAAGGAAAAACAAACAGCTCCTAACATGGATGAAGCTCTTCCGAAGGCTGTCTTGGTGGAAACGACAACTGAAGAAGTCGGAGTATCAGAAATGCGACTTCCTGTTCGTGACGTTCAAATGTGTACGAGAGAATCGCTACTTGGAAGATGGTTTCAGAATATTAAGGAAATATCAGTGCGAAGTACAACATGGGTTCGACCAAGCAGATGAAGAACATAACCGGATCAAGTTTTTCATGTGCCGGGCCAATGGAGTTGACCCGAATAGTATTCCACGGAAGATTTTTTCCCTGCCCAAGTGGGATGACCCGGAGAGTGCTCACCCGCAAGATTTCATCCGAGATATCAAAGATTGCCTCTCGGACTTTTATGGGCAGAATGAGTATCTGGATGAAAAGAACCCGGATCATCCCATGCACCGGGTTGATGGCAGGAGGTATACCAGACCCAAGAAATATGTTCCGGGTCTAAAGATACTTGTGTCCGATAGCTCAAGTTCATATGACGATTCTGATGAATCCGATTCATCAGCCTCTTCCTTTTGATCCCCTGTGGTTTTTATTAATTTGGTGGCTTTTGATTTTTAGTATTGAAAATTTTGTATCATTCGAACTTAAAAGAGTTCTTGTTGGTAAATTTTCATTCATCCGAATAAATAGGTTGCATGTTCGAATTTTATATAGTTAATTGAGAAATTATTCATAATTTTTTTAAAATTAAAAAAAAAGTTACTGAAAAAATATATATACGTAAAAGAAAACAAGGAATTACCGGAACAGTATATATGTAAAAGGACATTTAAAGTATTTTCTTTTTAAGTGCAATATGAGTGTCCATTTTTTTACTTTAAAATAATTTTAAATATAGATGATGTCATTCTATCAATTAATCAATGTCTTTTTTTTCTTTTATTATTGTTGTATTGTGGTCCTTATTCAATTTACGCTAGGCAACTTTTCTATTTTTATATAATTATTTCTTGTAATAAAATCTTTAGACAAATATGAATTTTGAAAATTTTTAATAATTTTGTTTAGCTCATTTGATTTTAAAAATTAAATTTGTCTCTACTATAATTCATATATTTAGAAAATTAAAAAATATATTTCTTCAATTTTAATTGACTATAGTTAAAATCATGATTTGGTGTAAACCAATTTAAACTATCTAAACAAAATTTTCTATGGGGAAAGCCAATTCATTACCTTTTTTTAATTAAATAACACTACAAGAAAAATATAAATTAGTGACAAAAGAGTAAATAACAATACCAAAGTTGTCACTAATTTTGCATATTAAGTGACAAGATTTAGTTTTGTCACTTTAATGATTCCTACAAACTACATAGTGATAAGAATAGCGTTTAAATTATCACTATAAATAATTAGCGATACACTTATGATGACAATAAAAATCTTGTCACTATTAACACAAATAATAATTATTAATAGTGACAACTTAAAACATCAATTTTTGCTACTATTGAGTCACATTGTGACAAGATAAAAATTATTGTCATTTAAAAATTATTATTAGTGACAAGATAAAAGCTATTGCTACTTAATACATGTTATTAGTGATAACTTTAACTTTGTCACTAATTTTATATGTTTTTGTAGTGTAAGTCAGGGGCAATCTAGTCAGAATATTAGCTGTTGAGTTTATTGGAGTAAAAAATTGATGGAATGAGTATTTTTTAATTGAAAAATATATTAACAGATACTTTAGGTATAAAAATATATTTTAAAAAATGGTTTGTAATTTTTCCTAAAAAAGAAATTCTATTCAGCATTATCTTAATTAGTTGCATTATCTTATATATTTATCGCCTCAATATTGTGTGGATAAAATAAGTTATATAATAAATTGTACCTCTAAATTATATCATTTGTATAATATGTATGGGAATAATTAATATATTTTCATCATATATACCCACTACAAATTTGTTAAAATTTAAATTTTAAACTTCGCACTTATATATATATATGTAAGGATGATGTCATTGGACTTGGCCACCTGACAACATATAAGAAAATGATAAATTTCAACTCCATAAACATGTTTAAGGATTCAATATGAAATTCATTTAAATGTAATTAACATTGTATTTAATTATGTTATTTGCCACTCCTTTTCTTTTTCCTGTTTAATTAAATAATCAACGTGGGCTCATTGTCTAACAGTGTGCTGATTGTAGAAAAGCCCAAGTGATTAATGGATCCAACTTCAATTTGGGCTGTGAATAAAATTGAATTAGTTGTCAAAGTTAATTTTCTATGGGCCTAATGTTGCTCAGTTTTTATTTTGTTATTTTCACAGGTTCAAATTTAGGGCTGTCAATAAATCGGATTTTAATTTGAATTCGATTTGAATTTTAGAATTTTTAACTGATTAAAATATTTAATTGATCAAATCTGATTACAAAAATCCTTAATTTGAAATAAGTGGATCGGATATGAAATTAAACGCTCCAATCCATTAAAGATCTAAATCCAAACATCAGTAATTTTCTATTAAATTAATATTCTTATATATAATATTAATAAATATTTTAAACTAAAATATTTATATTATGTTGGCTTAATGTCAATATTATACTATTGATATTGAGTCTTAGTCTAAAAATAAGTGGAATACTGAAAAAAAAATCAAATACAATAATATATTACAGTTAATATATGTATTAATATAATCTTACATAAGAGTTTACCCTTCAAGTATTTAACTTTTAGGCCAATATATGATAAAAAAATTGTTAAAAATTCTAATATGACATAAGTCTGCTTCTGTAAATACAATATTTTTATATAATTCAAAAGGAAAAGAAAAAATTATGAAATAGGGTTGAATTTTTTAATCAGATTTTGGATATCTATTAGATTCGAATATGATATTAACTAACAAAAATCCTATAAGATATTGAGTCAGATTCATATATGAATTTTGATAATTAGACTCGGATTCAGATATGACTTATTTGATCCAAATCCAACCTGTTGATAGTCTTAAGTTCAATAATGGATAAGTTATAGTTAAGTTGTTATTGATAATTTTATTTATAATAACAATAAAAATTATTTATATCATCCATGACAATTTTATTTTCATCATGTTGCTATTATCTATGTATCTATAGTTGTTAACAATAATAATTTAAAATATTAGTTCAAGTCGTATTGAGTCATATTCTAATAATTAATACCTTTAACGTAATTTGTGCTAGTTTTATATTGTTGATTTTTTCATCACTAATATTTTACTTTTTATAGCGATAAATGCTGCCTATTTATGTCATGTATACATTTCTATGTATTATTTTTAACTCTTATTTGATTTCACACATATGTCAACAAATGGAACTTAAATTAATTGAAATAAATTTGAATTCATTTTTAAATATATACAAATCTATATGGCACTATCTACTAATGCATACAGTTCAAACAATATATTGTTATTCCTTTATTTAGTAAAAGAATAGTTCTATATCTCAATATTATTGATGATAATTAAATTTATAGTTAGACATGAATATTCAGTTACTTTAAAGTATTATTTTATCAACAAATACCTAATTATGAAGATTTTGTAATTAGGGAAACACAGAAAAAAGAAAAGCGCTTAAAAGGATGGAAGAAGGGCAATAGCCCCCAAATATGAAGCTTTAGCATTGTCAACGTGTTCTCTTGTTGACATGCATCTAATGGAAGTTTTATTATACAAAAGCATCTTAAAATGTGAGAGAAGAGGAAATAATTTATAAGCTATTTTAAAACCTTTGACTTCCTCAATATGAGATAAAAGTAAAATACCATTATAGCCTCTAGACATGGATGCCCAACCTCATTGGGTATTATTTTGCCAACATATGGGAAGTCCTATTATGCAAAAGCGCCTTAAAAGACAAGAGTGGAGAAATAACTTATAAATTATTCCAAAAATCTCAACTTTTTCAATGTGGGAGAACCACGTATCATCAATCGTAAGATTCATATTTTTCTCTAGAAATGTAGGGGTATAATCGAGTCGAGCATAACAGAGTTTGACCAAAATTTTCGAGATTGAGCTCGATGAGTTTAAAATTTTAAGCTTGAGTTCGACTCAATAAAGCTCGAATTGACAAATGAATTATAAAAAACTACAGGCTTGAGCTTGAACTCGAAATAAAAAAATAGTAATATAATATATATTTATTAACAAAATAAAAATTAATGTTTAATTATATACTGACTCGCGAGCCTCGAGTTTAAAAACAAACAGCTGGAGATCGGTTTGAATTAGAGCTCGAGTTGTGCTTGAACTGTTTCGAGCTCGGGTCAAGTTAGTCAAGCTCGGCTCATAAGGTTTGTAAGTCAGTTTAATTCGTTTGTACCTCTATATAAAAATGCGCAAAGTAAGATTCTTTTTTCAAAAGTTATTTCTTTTAAAATGATTACTTTAATTAAAATAATAATCTGACACCACCAACTTTTTAATTTTTATTTTTACAGTCTATTAATAAATGTATAAAATGAAAAAAGTTCTTGCGTAGAAATGTGATGAAGTACAGACTGAACCACCAGCTATTGCCATAAACATACTCCGAAGTCCAAAACCTCCCAAAAGTCCAAAGCTCTGTTGGCCGCTATTTTCCACTATTGGATGGAATCAATTAAATAAAGCATTAAATAAAAGAGTTTACTTTGCTACCTTTAAATATTTAATTAATTCCATACCCTCATTGGGATCCCAAAATCATCACATTCACATTGCCCCTCTCTCTCTCTCTGTCTCTGACAAAAGATCTTTGATTTTAGTTGAAATCATTTTAATTTTTTTTAAATTATGGTTTAGGGTCTTGGTTGGAAAAAAAATATTCCAAAAAGTTTATATCCATGTGAGGAAGATAGGGACGAATTTTCTCTAAATTATATTGACTGTAAAGCCAGAATTTAAATGTTTGGGATTTTTGCCTGGAGATCATTGGGAAATGTTTCACTTTGTTTGGATATATTGTCCCAAAATAAGTTTATTTTGGAAGAACATTATCAAATATCCTAATTCATTTTTTTTAAATTTTTTGCTATAGTAAAATACTATAAAATATTTTTATTTTTCTTATTATTATTAAATCACACTTTAATTTTTTATTCTCCCACACCCCTACCTATCCTGCCC
>JACGDI010005744.1:70321-82459 GCA_014898725.1 Jacaranda copaia | reverse complement strand
GAGAGAGAGAGTGGTGGCGATGATGATTGAGATGCTTATGGGCATAGAATTCCGTCCAAACGGTTCAGATTGGGTTCAACTTCTTATTTTGGCATTAGCCTTACACTCCGTTAACGGCGACGGCCCCCGTTACACAGATCTACCATGCAAACTCTTCCCGTTCCGCCTCCGCAGACGTTGATAGCTACCCACTAAACGCACGACACGTGTACACCCCACGGATAGTTATCGGGTTGGCGGGTTTACCCGATATTTTCCGCGTGACTCGAAGGTCGCTAGGACTTAGGGTATTTCTGTTCTATATTATTTTTCAAGCAGATAATTATGAGGAATGATTTTTCTTTTTCTTCAAATTTTTATTCAGATGAAAAAAAGAACTCCTTTTCTCTTTTGTTTTCTTTTTAGAAAGTAAAAGCCAAAGGGTGGAAGCAAAGAAAAATGATAAACAGAAGTAAACGCTTCCCTTTTCATGTTTATTTACTTATTTAATTTTATTTATTTATTTATTTTTTGCATGAAAAAGAAATTTGGAAAGAAACGACAAAGGAAAACTAAAGCCAGCCTTTTTCTTTACTTCTTTTTTCGCCTTCCCTCCAATTTAACATAAATGAAATGGGTAGGGTAGGGTAATCCCCTTTTTATTGCATAATTTATTTAATCCCTTTTTTCACAAATATATATATATATATTTACTTGCCGAGTATTTGATAAATTTATAAAAGATTTTATAAGTGTTTATATTTTATAATATATTTTTAAAATTTATAAAATACTAATAATATATTTGGCTAAATTTATTTAAAAATATTATAAGTTCTTACATTATATAAATTATTAGATTTAAAAATAAGTTCTTGAAATGTTTAAAATAAAAACAGTTTATTGAAACTCATAAAATATTAATAATGAAATTTTTTTAATCTTAAACATAAATTAGAAACACCTTATTTTTTTATAAAAAAATTTATGAGATTAACATCTTATTTGAAAGTTTATAAAATCTTTTTCTAAAAATTTTACCTTATATTTTATTATTATCACATCTGAAGATCTTATAGGTTCACCCAAACACCATGTAAATCCTATTACAAATAAGTTCTTCATATGTTTTGATGGAAGAAGATTTTGAAAATTAATATAGCTAAAAAGAAGAAGAAATTTTTGTTAAATATTAAAAATAAATTAAAAATCCTTACTTTCTTATAATTATAGATACCCAACAAATTAGACTCAATTCGACCATACCGTGCAAATTAAATAACATTTATGGTTTACATTTTATTCACACTAGAAAAAATTGAGTTCAATGTAGTTAAGGTGTTATAAGTCGTAAAAAATAAATTTTTGAAGGCATTTTACAAAGCGCAAAAAGCATGCATGTGAGAAAACAGGAGACATGGGACGCACGGCCATTTAATTAGGCCATAACGGCTGTACGGGTTGCAGGTGTGGCTAATCGAATTAATTGCTTCAAAATTGTTCTGCAATTCTCTCTTCATCATTAGCATCACACGTGCACCCTTGTGATCCTTTTCTCAATAGGTTTTATATATTGGTTTAAATTCGTATTTCTAATTTATATTTTATATTTTATTTTATTTATGAATATATAATAAATATATTAATTATTTTTTGATAATCAAATACACTTAATATGTAAATATTAAATTGAAACAAAAAATGAATTATAAAATGGAATAAAAGATTTAAAGTGTTAATATGTGTGTGTGAGGATGAGGACAAGTACCACGCACAATCATCATCCTTTATTAAGAGAGTTGGTACAATATTAATGTTATCAATATCACTACAATAAAATTATATAAATAAAGCCACGTTTTAAAATAATCATTAATGATAATTTAAGTGGGTAATTTAATATATTAATTATTCATATAAATTATTGTCATTTTTTAAAGAAGTATATTCTGAGGTGCGTATTTGAATAATTCATAAATAATGATAAAATAGCTTATAAAGAAATGTCTTCAATTACTTTATATAAAGAAAATCTTTATAATGACATCCACATATCTTGTGGTTGTAGATGTGGCAATTGTTCGTTCAATTTCCTCCATGTGTATATGTTTTGAAGGCAATTTTTAAATTTTTAAGGGCAAAAAGAATTTCCTCAAATATTCTTTATTATAGTAGTGGATGTACCAAACTTAAATGTTATATATAAAAATATAATGACATGAGTTACAAAAATCTGGGCAAGTTGAACTTCAGGGTTTTAATTTGGATGAATTGAACTTGATCACTGGAATTTGCTAAATCAAAATCCCCCGCTTAATTTAGCATTCGAAGAAAAGAGGTAAAAGATTAGAAAAGAATTATAAATTTATAATGCAATGAATATTGTTACTTATCTATAAATGTCCATGTTGAGAATATTTATAAGTGCCTGTCACTGAATAAATCATAAATGAATTATGATTAAGCTAAATTGATCCAAATTGTCTATGTTTAAATATTTTACAATGTGAGTAATTTAAGACATGGATCATGTATTAAACTAATCCCATTAAAAAGGTGTGGATCTTATAATGTTAGAAAATTACTTGAATGTTTAACGTTATTCTAATAATTGTTATGTATTCTAAAACACTAGCAATAATGTGATACCACTTATTTTCTACAATTATGCAAAAAAAACATATAAATTGAATTGAGGGAATATATGATAACAATAATTGCAGTGATCAAGTAATCAAGTTTGGGGGTTATAAAATTAGAATCAAAGAAAATAATTTGGACCACATCTATGTAAGCTATGTGGTTGTGTGAATCTGGGATCTATAGCTACTTGCAGTTGCCCAAAATTACCATTGCGTCAGTTCATCATTGGGTTGATTTGTTATGGTGGGATATACTCTTCAGTACATTTCTTAAATTTTAAATGAGTCATGTCTATATAACAATTCCGAAACAACCCCCTCCCGCCCCCGCCCCCAACCCCACCCAAAAAAATCAAATTTAGAGAACGTTTGGTTATATTTTTCTAAAATAAAATTATTTTGAAAAAATATAATCAAATATATTCTCATTTTTTTCTTCAAAATACTAAAAAAATTTATTTCAAAATACCATCTCCTATCCTTCATTATTTCTAAAAATTTTCATTCCAAAAACCTAATAATAAAAAAAAAATATTAATTTGATTGTTATAGTAAAATATGTCTCCTTCAAAAATATAAACAAACATACCAAAACTCTTCAAAATCAATTTTTAGCTATTTCCCAAAATATAACAAAAAATCCATTATATTTTCCAACAAAACTTTCACATTCTTCAATATTGCTTTTAACATTCATTCTCCCAAAAGACATATTAAAATCATACAAAAAATATAACAAAACATTGCCTTAGATCTATAACTCTTGTATATCAAAATTAAATAATTAGAGGAAAATAAATAAATAAAAATACATTTTGAAATAATCACCAATAATAATTTAAGTAGACAATTTAATATTAATTGTCTTATGAAGTATTGTCATATTTTTGGAGACTTATATATTAGAATAGCTTATAAATAATGATAAAATAACCGCTAAAAACTAGAAAACTGCATATACTACTTTGTGTGAAGATAATCTTTAAAATATTTACTATTGTAGCAATGAAAATTATCTGTGTAAATGCCTTCATATATATTAGATGCAATTTTAATTTTTACCGGCAAAAAGGACAATCTCAAAAGTCTTATGTTATTTTCTCAAAAATAAAAAAAGGTCTTATGTTACAATAGTATTGGCTTGATATTTTTACATTTTTACCCTTAAAAATGACTATAATGCAATAGTTATGCCTTCCACGAGATTTTGTTGGAACTAATTGTCAATTACAATTGAATTAAAGCGATCAACTTAGGGTGATTATTTCAAAGGTTTTAGAAGAGTACAATATCAAATCAACAAGTTAAACAATGTGACAATTAGTACTTACGAAAATTACAAGTCGAGATTAAATATTAATCATAGTACCTATTCTTGATAAGCACCGGTCCGAATGTTGAAAATGATGAGATTCTCGTACGAAAAAGGGAAAGCAACTAGGATTGCAAGATAGCAAACTTTAATCATTACCTAAGTACTAAATAAAACTATGCTATTTTGGTTCAAATTAAAGGCAAACCAAACATTGGCATTATGATGATGTTTAGATCAAGGGCAAAATAAAGTGAGATTCCTTAATCCAGAGAAGAAATGAATTGATTGATAAAAGCACATGGACCTTAGGATGGTGGGATAATTTGGGCACGGAAAACTGGAATGGATTGAGCAATTATTATTAAATTAGGGCAGTCTGTATGCAAGAATAGTACACGGTTGTGCCCTTTGTGGCTAAAATACAAGTATACTACTTTAATTGAATAGTGCTACTTCCCAATTTACGTGGACCTATGAGACCGGCAAGAATATTAATTGGACCAAAATGGACATGTTGTGTCCCTTGATGTAATATTGCTGGCTCAATTATTAGCAAGTTACGTATTAAGGGGCTTACCAAAGAGGGGTTATATAGTAGGAGCTTTACCTCTCATAGTATCTTAGGATTTGTTGGAGAGGGGTTTTAATTTAATTTATTTATTTTATATTTTAATAAAATTGTGATGATGAATTCGATTTCGTTACGAAATTCTAAATTTTGAACTTTTGCTTTTTTTTCCTTCATAATCCCAAATTATAAAGCAAAACTCTTGGCTAGCTACGTTGTGTTTGGTTTACGAAATTGTATTAATTATAACACAAGGATAATTTTACCTTTGTATTTGTATGTATGTAATAGGGGAGAAAATTACAATAGATTTAATTCATTTTAATAAGCAATACTTACAATTGAATATTTCGATAATATTTCTAGACCCATATATTCATATTTGAATTTGGTTAATTTGATTCAACCTGACTCCTAATGCAATGAACTACAATGGAGTGAAACCTTTTGTAGGATTCACATTAGACGATGTCAACTAAATCCCATTTGTCAAATGACCAATACCTATAAATATTTTTTATCAAAATACTTGCATGTATTCAACTACAAATCCACAACAACTTCTTCAAATTCTATTAGAATATTTTATATCTATTTTTTCTGAAATACTAAATTAAGTTATGAAAATTTTTTATTGGACACATCCAAACGACTCTCTTACCTCTTTGTAGTTTCAAAATTGACTTAATTTAGATAGTCGGATTAATGTAATTGAAATTCTTATCAACCCGACGAATATTTTTCCAAATTATACTTTTTAAAAATTAAAATATTTGATGATTTATGAGCATCACTTTTTCCCTCGTTATAGTATATTTGTGTGTGTGTGTGTGTGTGAGAGAGAGAGAGAGAGAGGCTGGCAGGTCAAACTTTAAAATTGGTGGTGGATCCAACACAGCCAAGATAAAAAAGACATGGGATATACTCTTGGGGGTCAAAAGGGCTAAAAGATCATCTTTTGCTGTCTTTTAATGGCATCAAAGTCGTCCACACGGCAGAAAAATTTGAGATAACTCTGATCATTCAAGATTCAGAATTGATGAGGCCCTGCCGCCTCCTGGTAGCTACCTAGCTAAGAAAGAAAAAGAGAGGGGACAAATAAAGCTATCGCTGAAAGAAAAGTGAAAAAGCTAGTCATGAGGAATCCTTTTTGACACTCGGAATTTCACAGATGGATCCAAAGAAATATATACATATATATATATATATATATGTGTGTGTGTGTGTGTGTAAAATATAGACACGAAAATTAATGAGATTTCCGAGTAGTGGGAAAAAAAGAACTTTGAGGGCATGGATTTCATTTCCATGTCCGCGACATGTTTTCCATCTTCAATCCTCCAATGGACCATATTCTCTTATTAAAAGCATTTCCTTTTACTTTCCATAAATCTAATCTTTTTGGCTTTCGAAACTGACAACTAATTCGGTCCCTCTTCATCGCGGACAACAAAAAAAAATTAAGCTTCATGTTGTGACTTGTGGGTGTACGCATTGACAGTGTACAATTTCTTCGCAAGAAGTGAAAATTTTAATTTTGCGAGAAATTATGAATGTTATTTTTGTAAAAAATACTTTCATAGATAAATACAGAAAATAACTTATGATGTAAGTACAAGAATCTTCTCTTGACCTGGATAGTCGAAATATGAGTAGTCCTTCAGTTATGAAATCCACAGCCAAGCTAAAAGTCATTGGGGTTATACAATGAGTGTCAGTTGTGCCTAATAAGGAAAATAGAAATAGAAAAATAAATAAATCTAGGAAGACAACATACTTTGTATGTATAATAAATGTGCCTATTTATAGTGTTAGGCTGAATGATAGCCTTTTTTTTCTATTTATACACACATACGATGGAAATTTATTAGAGTTTGAATTCTTAACCCCTCACATTATTTTTAAAACTTATAATATCATTAGACCACAAGCTACTTGACGAAGCTGAGTGATAGACCCATTACAATTCAACAGTACTCTGGAGATTTGGATTGCATTTGATGAGATACGCAGATTCTCCATTTTTTTTTTTTTTTGAGTATAAACATGGGTATCGAAAAAATATGTTTTAACACTATTGCATTAATTTATAAATTATTTCCCGGCACACAAAATTTGCAACTATAGAGGTGCATTATTTGTTCAAAAGTTGTACCAATCAAAAACTCTTGAACTTTGATCTTCTTTTTTCCTGTCTTTGTTAACCACCTTGAACTTGATTAAAGTCTGCCTTTTCTTTTCACCAGTCTTTATGCATGCATCGCTCAGCGTATCTATTCAACAAGTTTGCAAACATGACACATACATACAGCATGCAATTATGCAATACATGCACAGAGCTTGTTTCCTATTTTCTCTCTAATTTTGTGGGTTCATAGATATTTCAAAAGGAAAGATTGATGCATATCACTATGTGTTGCAATTCTATTTTTGCGATTGTTATATATGTGTGAATCACAAAGTATAGTCCAACAAATTCATTTGCAAGTAAAATTTTTCAGAATGGTGTTTTAATGAGTTTATAAATTTCTTAACATATCTTAAAAATGTAAAATTGTTTGGTAAATTTTTTTTAAAAAAAAGTTCATAAATTCTTAAAATAGGATATTAGAATCTTATAAGTAGTCCTTCTAAAAGAAAATAAGTATCCGTCCCTAACTTATTTTTAAAATTTTAACAATTTTTTTAATTGTAATCATATTAATTAGAAAATTATTATTACTGATATTTTATAATTTTATTTAAACAATTCTTAATTTTTTCTAAAAGTAAAATCTACAATTTCATAAAAAATTATAAAATCTTTTAAATAAATTCAATCAAACACCGTCTAATTGTGACAGTGACAATCAACTCAAACGCGCCAATCCCATGTCTTGATTTTTCTTCTAGTCTCATTTAATCTAAAGAAACACACAAAAATAAATAAATAAATAAATAAATAAAATAAAATAAAAAGAACCCTTGAGCCTTGAGGGGTGCCCTTGGCCATGGTGACGCACATGGCCATCTAATAAAGGTTTGACATCATATTAAGTGGTCCATATAACGTGAAAAAGAAATAAAATTAGTTCCTAACATTATAATATGAGAAAAAAATTAGTACGTCCTATTCTACTCTTTGAGGACCATCAAACATGTGCCCTAACAGCAACGCCCTCAACCAATTTTACACTTCGGTCATGCTGCGTGCGTGGTCCAAAACTTACCACCCTTAATGCTATTTTTTGGTTATATACTTGAAAATGATCAATGCTATTGCCCAACACAAAAAGGTCCCCCAATTAACTATATATGCACACCACGTTGTGTGTCCAAAAGACTTATTCTTGTGCTATGTATACACATATCATTTTATTTTGACATTATGTATATTAATAATTTTGATACATTTGATGGATATGTTAAAATTTTATAATACAAAATAAATAGAACATTCATTTACCATTAATAATTTTGGGACATTCATTTATTTAAATTCTTATCAGGAATAAAAGGAAAAAATGAAAATAGAAGGAAGAAGAAAAATGTAAACAACTAAAGAGAAAATTATTAAGAAGAGAAAAGAAAACTACTTAGCAAATTAAAAAGATAATAATAAAGGCAATTTAGAAAATTCACCTAAAAACAAAATTAACCTAAAAACATATCAAAAAAGTAAGGCTTTGTTCTCTTGGTGTTTCCCAAAACATTTTCCAACTCTTAGGATAAATACAAAATGTGTACATGATTTTCAATCTTTATTTTAGAATACAACATTTTAATATTTAAAAAATCCTCAAAATTCATTTACAGAACACCCTAATCAATCATTACAAATATATATTCACATACATTATTCACCCTACAAAACCAACAAAAAAGCAATTGATTTGATATCAACAGTAAAGTTTTTCCTCCCCCCTCCAAAACATAAATAAACGAATAACTCATTCTCAAGTTATTTTCATACTTTTTTAAAATAAAAAGAAATAATTGGCACATTCTTCAAAAAAAAAATTCGAAAATTCTTTCTTTCAAAATATTTTTTATAATTTACTCAAAATGCACAAGAACAAGCCCTAAGTGCTTTATGCAATATATATATTTATTTATTTATATCCTCACATGTGAAGTCTCATATGGCCTCATTTTTCTCTTGAAATGACTATTCTTCTCTGTACGCTTGCTTTGTGTCTCTTGTGGTGGAGTTTTTTGACAAGAGATATATATTTAACTAGTTTGGGTGTCAACGTTCGGTAGAGCCAAATATAGTGCTAATCCAACTAATTCTTTTTGCCTTTTCTTGGTTTATTTTATTTGCCTTGTTAAATGGATAATCTATATAACATATCGATAGTTTAGAAAATTACTTAAGTCGAGTTGGATGTGTCAAGTATCATGACACCTTTTGACACACACACATACACACACACACACACACACACATATATAAATATTTTTTATGATATTTGCATGTCACTTAATTAATATTTAGATGAATCCTAACATAGTCAATGGCATGTCAGACACATTTGAGTGATGAATTGAACACGTTTTGAATACAATTGTGAAGAGCATGAGATCAGACATGTGAACTACAGGGGTGGCAATTTTCGATACAATACAATAATACAATATAAATCAATACAAAATTATTAGGTTTGAATTGAAGGTTATTGGGTTGGATCGATATCGAGTCGATTCGGTAAACACAATAACTTGTCAACTCAATAAAACCCAACCCAGCACAACTTAATCCGGTCTAATTTTTTTAAGAAAGGAAAGAGAAGTATATGTGTATACATATTTTTATAAATTAATACTTATGTGTACTTAAACCTTAATTGGAAAAACAAAATAACGATGAAGGGATATAGTTGAAATTAAAAGTTAGAATATGTTATGTTTTTTGCACTTTTAATTAATGATTGATGTTAGTTTTGAATAATTTAACTCTAAATTAATTATAATGAATTAAAGTTTACTATTTACTACTTAAAACTTGACTACGTAGTGTTGCTTGAATGATTATTAATGATTGAATAGGAGAAACTGTATTTCTTTGCTGGAATTAGATTTCATGATTGTTAAAATTAAGTTGTTATGAACGTTTGGCTTAACATTCAAATTTCTATGTTGTTAATATTGTATGGGAAATTGCATAAAGTCTAATTATCAAATTGCTCCTTGATGCAAGATATAAACTACTGAAGTATAAGGTTAACTGTTTTTGATAAGTTGGTTTTCTCCAAAATCTTGGTATAAGTTGCTTCCTTTATTAGAATTTTAGTTGAATATAAAATATTATAATTTTTTAAATGAATTATTTTATGAAGAATAATCACAAGTTGACATGGATTGAATTCGGGCTAATACGAAAATTTTCATGTTGGGTTTAGATTTAGGCTTATTGGGTTGAGTACTTTTCAGGTTAGGCAAATTTTTGTAATAATCCCACTTCAATTGGACACGAAATAACCGAACACAACACAATCACCACTCCTAGCTAGATAGCACAATCTTATTCTTAATTTATGATTACTGCAAAAAATTAGGGTATCAATTACAACTGATTTTATCCGTATCTAATATTAAAAATTTATAATTTTAACTACAAAATTGATTTAGAAAAATTTGAAATAAGTAGCCCCTATTACGATCAATTCGTAATTGAAGATTAATATTTTATATATATATATATTAATTTTTTTATGAATAATGCATAGTTAATTTGTTTCGCTTTGAATATACAAGATTATAAATTAATAATTAATAATTTCTTTTACTTGTAAATTAAAAAAATACATTTATTACAATAATTTATAGCTAATATATATTATAACCATAAAATTAATTTGGTAGGAATTTTTTCTTAACAAATACCTACTTTTTGACAATACTACGAACACTCCGGTTAGGCTTTCTGTCTTCAGTCGTCAAAAATCTTTTGTTTTGACTTGCCAAAAAAATCATTGCCAGGGTGTTTCTTCTTCTTATTTGTATTTGGCTCCACCAAATTAGCCTTATCGTCCATTGCTTCCCAAAGTCCATTTCAAACATTCAACTCAAGCTGTCGTGTACCCAGACAAGATATATCATCAAATGAACTTACATGTCTTATAGTTATTATTGCATGCAATTCCTATAGATGAAGTGTTATGGTTTAATCTTAGGATGTACTTCTCTTTTAGTTATCATAAGAGCATTCTCAATTAAGAATCTTGGGGCATTTGATAGGAGATAAAAGATACAGTAAGGACTCTTAATATAGTCTAATGTATTGTTTGATATCCACTACTATATAAACGGGTCTGTCTGCTGTTTTAACTTAACTCGTGACTGTAGCAGAGATAATGGACTACTGTAGTAGTGGCTTGAGGAACGCGATTATGTTTCATTACAATTTCACTTTCACATTTGTTCATTTGATTTTCATCTTATTTCAATTCTGTCCTCTAATTTCAACACACAAAATTCCTCAATTCAAAGACAATTTTGTTATTTTTCAGGCTAATCTTACATACCAAATAAACATTAAATTAAGAAAGATATTAATAGCAGTTAATGTAAAACTAATTTTCAATATCAGACAAACTAAAATATTGTTTAATTTCATCCTATCTTTTCCTATTCAAATTTCCAGTGCTATCTCCACTATTAAATTCAAAGTGCTAATGTGGAACAATGTTAATTTTTCTGCCATCAGCTGGAATCACACATGTTGAGGCAAGATGGATGGAAGTATTGACTAGTTTGAAAGATTTTGATTGGATAAACATGTTTATCTTTTATTTTAACTGATTGTATATCTTTTATGAGGAATTGGAGCCCAATTATATTTTTGGAAATTATAAAGTTGTTTAAAGTTTTTCAATTTCCAAAGTGGGATGGAGACATTCTAGCTTTCCATCATATGTCATTTGAATAATGTATATTACCCCAAGAAGCATTTTTTTTCCTTTAATTTTTCATTTATTCAAAATCAATTTTAAGTAATTAATAATACTATTCTCATTTATCCACGGAGTAAATTTCATTAAATCAATTTACTATTCTCACCTACTCATTTAATTGATTAAAACCAAATTTTCCAACAACTCCAAAGTCATAATGTATTTGAAATCCTAATTGTACATTCCCTCTATATCTAAAATTAATTGATCTATTTGCCAAAGCATGATATCAAATTACTTAATCTCTAACTTATATATGTATATATAGATATTGACTTTTACATAAATTTGATGTTGTTAAACTCTTAAATTTTTTTATTTGTTATAATAATATTATCTCATTTGTTTGTATTTTTCAATTTATTTTCACTTATTTTTACTATTTGGAAATGAATAATCAATAACTTCTCACCATTTTTCCAAAACCCAACTCATGTTTAACTCAAAATAACTTTACCATTAACTTATATATTTTCTCTTTCTATTTTCATTGTTACTATCTCTTTCTATTTACAATCTTACTAAACTCTCAACCATTACTCTTCAAACAACATATTCAAACACAAATTTGTTTTCAATTCTTTTTTATCTAACTACTTTTTTAAATTTTAAAAAAGCTGAAAATAAGAAAATGGAAATGAAAACACAACCAAGCATACAGAAAAAATCTCTACTATGCACTCTCTCTCTCTCTCTCTC
>JACGDI010005744.1:46559-70221 GCA_014898725.1 Jacaranda copaia | reverse complement strand
CATCTTCCTTTGTTATCACTTGCACCACGTACCCTGTGCAGATTCCAGAAAGAGACCTTAACTCAGTTTGAGACCCAGGAAAGTTGTACTGCATCATGTCTGTAAAAATTATTTATTTTTCATCTCAATCACATCAAGGTTGAAATTCTAGCATATCATGTCACGTTCACTTTTTTTTTCATATATCTTACACATGCATGGATATTAAGGGTTTATTAATACTCGAATCCCAAACTTCATACATATGCATACGAGGATAATCTCATTGAATCAATTGACAATTTTGTATCGAACCCACTTCAAATGGATCGAGGTTTATTTGTTGCTATATTATCATAATTTACTTTGTAATCTCAAGAAAATTGTATATAAGTTAATATGGTTAAGAACATCTTGTGCATGAGAGTTTGTTGCGATTTCAAGAAATTATAAATTCAACTCCAGATGAAATGTGCAAGAAAGTCTGCATCTAAATCTGAAACTTTTAAGACATCAATTTATCATTTTCAGTATAAAATTCAATAGCCACAAACTGTCTTTACTTCTATCTCTATGTAAATACAAGTTTGATGTTTAAATATCTCTGGTATAGAATTACTCTCGATATGATTGGAACTCCACTCCTGATAATTTTAGAATGGAGGGAGATGATGTGTGTAAAATTTCATGCAAAGTAGGACCTAAAGTCAATCTTTGCATTTGACCTCTTAAGACTCGTTTGGTTTTACTTTTTAATTCTATTTTCACATTTTTTATTATTTGAATATTAAAATTTATTATTTTATACACATTTTCACCAAACATCATTGTTATTTTCATTTTCAAAATATATTCATTAATAAATTATATACCTTCTCCTAATAATATGTATATGTTCTCTATCTATTTTATTATTAATATTTCTCTCCACTTACAATTCACTAAACCTAACATAATAATTATTACATTTTCAATAATATATTGAAATACAAACTCATTTTTATTAATTATTTTTTAAAATTTTAAGAACAATGAAAATAAAACCATTCAGGACCTTATAAATCTCGATTTGACAGGCGATGTCGAGTAATTACATTAAGAAACAAAAAAATAATAATAACATAATGAGTACCCCGCCAAAAAAATGCTTCAAACGTGGGCCTCTGCTCGAACGGCCAATCAGGGATTAGAATGACTAGTTTGTAATCAGTGCCCTGTTGGTTAGGGTGTTGGACAACGACTGGTCATGTTGAGTTGGGCCAGTTTGGCAGCTCTTGAAATGTGCACTTTCCGGCCTGATCGCAGATGGGCTTTTAAGTAACATTATTACATGACGCCCCCGCTTGCTCTCATGATCATCCTAGGTTGTGTGATATATACATACATGCATACATTCGTTGTAATAATCTGCTTGTCACCTAGCAATTGGAACCCTTTTGCGCAGAAAATCTGCTACACTTCTTGATTTAGAGTTTCAGGTGGGGAGGTACTTTTTCATCCTTCTTTTTGATTTATTTATTGTGGGGATTGTAAAATTAGGATAATTATGTCGCTTTCGCTTTAAATTCTTATAGAAATCTCACTTTGCTTAAATCAACTCAAATTTATAATTGATGCTATTTTAAAATGGAGTAAGAAGTACTGGTTTAAATGAGATGAGACTATTTGCGAACTGTTTGAGTTCGATTTGATGAAAGCTCGAATTCGACTGAAACTTACACGAGCCGAACCCAAGCTCGCCAGTCAAGTAAGCCGAACCAGGCTTGATAGTATTCAACTCGACAGGCTAGCGAGCCTAAACGAACTTTTTATTATATATATATTTTATATAATAATGTTAATTTTATTTTTAAGAAAAAATAAAATTATTTAAAAATTGAAAAGAAAAACCCTAACTCCTTATTTTGATTGGAAAACATGTAATTTGGAATTTGATAACTATCAGAATTGCATTGGTATTGTTGGATTATATTTTTATAATGTTATTTATGGTGTGGTATTTGTTATTATAAATTTTGTTTGAAGCTTATACGAGTATTGGTATTATTGGATTATATTTTTATAATGTTATTTATGGTGTGGTATTTGTTATTATAAATTTTGTTTCGAGTTTATACGAGCTCGAGCTTATCCGAGCTTATACGAACCAGAGCACATCCAAGTTTATACAAGCTCAAACTCATCCAAACCTATACGAATCGAGCCTTATCGAGCTTTAATGAGTCGAGCCAAGCCTGAGCCTATTATGATAAGTCAAGTTTGAGCTCGGTTATTTAGGCACGCCCAAGCCCGAGCCTGCCATTTGCAACCCTAGTAAGAAGGACAGTAATTTGTTTTTTGTCTCTGAAGTTTGTACAAAGAAATCTTTATTTTTCAAAAGTTCTTGAAAGTTTGTGGTTCTTTTGTGGATGATGTCTTATGTCTAAGTTCCTTATGGTATTGTGTATTTATAGTTTCTATCTTGATGGTCGTAAACCCATTAAAATTTTCCTGCCTTTCTTTATGAGCTTAACTTGTCTTTGAGCTCTCCGACCTTTTTACCTAAATCAATTAAAATTATTGGACTGCTTTTAGTTAATTTGTCAAATTAAATTTATAATCAAAATTTGTCCATATCAATAATAATTCATGGAGCTTGGCAATTTTAAGAGAGAAATGAAGTTTGGGCCCGAAAGTCCTGTGAGAAATTGAGATAAAAATGTCGAGAAAATTTAGGCTAGAAAAATAAGCGACCCAAAAAAATGCCAAAGAAGCTACACAAAAATATAATATTAATGATAAAAAAAATAAGTGACAACATAAAATCTACCGTTAAAGATATATATTAAGTAACAATGATTTTTGTAATATCATTAATAATATTTTTAAAATGACTATATTTTTTATTTCATCATAACCTGGCTTCAAAATGACAAGAACTTGTATTTTAAGTTTTTTCTATTGGCAACTAGTGGCCAATCATAATCATAATCTAGTTTTTTTTGGTTGGTGGTTGGAATTTTTTTAGGTATTTTAGATTTTTTAACAAAAAATATTTTGGATTTTTATCTAATGATTGAAAATCCTATTTGTTGTTAAAGACAAAAAAAATAGATTTTAATTTTGATTTTTCACCCATACTGCAATGAAAGATAATTTTCTATAAAATTTGGTTTGAAAGTGTATGAATGAAAAAGAGAAAGTGGGCTTTGTTTTTTCTAGATCAAGCTCATGAGATATATCCCTTTTCTTTCTTTTTTGGCTGAAATTGTTTTTTTCTCAAGCAAAGAAACTATCCAATGTACAATTTTTGGGTTAAGTGGCTTAAGGTTATTTTTGAAATATTGAGTAAACTATATATATATATATATATAAATTTTCTCTCTCCTCTTTTCCATTCATTGTCGTTAAACTAAGGGGGCTTTTTGCTACATTTGATAGTTTAGAAGGGTGCTTGTGAGTATCAATATAGTTTAGGGGGTAAAGTGTATTTAATTCTAATTTTTATCTTGATGGACTTATACCATTAGGATTTTTCTGTTTTTCTATATGAGCTTAGCTTATCTTTGGCTTCTCTAACCTTTTTATTTAATTAATTAATTTAAAATATTTAGCCACTTTTAATTGATTTATCGAATTACTCTTACAGTCAAAATTTATCCATATCAATAATAATTCATGGGGCTTGGCAATGTTAAGAGAAAATTAAAGTTTATAGAGCCGAAAGTCATGTGAGAAATTGAGAAAAAAAATATCAACAAAATTTAGGATAGAAAAACACCGAAGAAGCTAAAAAAATATATAATATTAGTGATAAAAAAATAAGTAACGATCTAAAATTATCACTAAAGATACATATAAAGTAACAATGATTTTTGTAATATCATTAATGATATTTTTTAAGTGACAATACTTTTTATTCGTTATAATATGATTCATAGTGACAAGAACTTATATTTCAAGTTGTCACTATTAGCAACTAGTGACACATGTAAAAATTATGACTATAATCTGTAACAAAATTTTCATGTTAGTAGGTTGTCTCTATAATTGTATTACTCAAATGGTGACGACTTAAACACAATTTTTATCACCATTAAGCTCATTAAAATCATTATTGTGACAAAACATAAATTTTTGTCACTTAATCTGTAATTAGTAACAACTGTTATATTGTCATCTATTATTTTATATGAAATTTTCTTTTTCACAGTGAGCCTTCATATAAATGAGTATTCCTGTACAAAAAGAGTTTCAATTTACTAAGAAATCTAAGTCCACCTTAATTAAAATCAAATCCACGGAAATATGGATATTGATCGGATTTTGAATTTTTAAAACCCGGCCCAATTTTGAATATTTTTTAGGTTATTATTATTATTATTTTTTAATAATGTTTTGATTTGTTTTTAAGACAAGAATCAAAGATCATTAAATTAGGGCATTATTGAACAAGACAACAAATGCCCAGTAATAAAATGCTTTTGCCTTGCCAAAAAGGGTGAATTGGGAATTTCCCATGAGGATTGGGCTTTAATTTTGAAAGAAGCGATCCATAAATTAAGCTGGTATATAATAACTCGATTTTGTAGATGAAGTATAAGATAGATTAAAAAAAGGGGTGACCAGAATAGCAATTCTCTCTAGACATAATCATAGAAATTCTCCGTCACTATGAAATGTCCGATTTAAATCATAACTACGTTTCAAAGAGTGAGCCCCATTAGCACAACTTGATCTTTGATTTTTAAATATTTCTTTTGTTTCTAATAGTTGCAATTTTATACTTTATGTTTTATATGTTTTATCTTTTTCTATTATTTTCTTCCTAAAATATAAAATCACACAAGGATCAAAATATTCTTTAAAATTCATCACGCCGAATGTAAGTGGTGTGGATAAGAACGAAGAAATTTAAATAAAAGGTGACACAAATTAATGCTTTTAAACACTATGGTTTAATGTAAAATATTCAATTGAATAGATGTAGTTTTACCAATAAATTGGGGCTAATCGGCCGATTAACATTGCCAAGTCTTGGGTTCAAAATTTAATGACCCAATATGTGTGTTTAAAAACAAATAAAATGAATTGAGATCTTTTCCCTTTATCTATGTATTTTATTTCTTTTTATTTTATTTTAGGAAGAGCTGGATAGTTGTAATGCTCTTAACGTAATAGACTATGGTTGGAGTATTTTTACAAGATAAAAATAAAGACAAATTCCAACTTATAGATAAAAGTCAAAATAACATCATAAGTAATTCATTATTAATTCTTATGTCAAGTAATCAATTGTTCAAATGATATCGTTCTCATTGTTGTAGGCAGTGTTCGAAAAATCAAATCATTTATTAAACTAAAAAATTTATCAGTTCACGGTTCACTGATTCAACCATCGGTCGGACCATAATTGAACCGTGATGTTATAATTATAAAATATATATTTATATTATATATTGCTTAAAAATTAATAAAATACCAAAATATAAAACATAAAAAGCTTAAAGGATATTGTCCAACATTATAATCCAAATTTTACAATTCATATTATAAATAATTGCAACAGTTTAAATATAAGTCTAAAGTTTAAAATTAAGAGTATGTAAGTTAATTCTAAATTCTAAATTTTAAATTAAGGCTTATTTTTAACTTTTAGATAGCTTATAAGGTGTAACTTAACCTTTAAACATTGTATTCAGACAAAAATAAAAATAAAAAAATAATTTCATTAAAAATTAAATAAAAAAGGGTCCGGTTCAACGGTCCAATCGACCGGTTTGAATGATTTTTACAAAATATGCTGTCTTTTTTTAATTTTTTGATTTTTTGAGAAAATTGAACTAGTTCACTGGCCTATTGACGATCCGACCAGCTTGCCCGATCCGATTTTTTAAGTAGTGCTTGTAGGCATAAGATTTTGGGTTTAAATCATAATGAACTTTTGATATGTATTTATAAATAAAGAATTATCAATTTATTCATATAAATCTTATTAGATAACCCTTTTCATGCGCGTAAATAAAAAATAATCTATTTTTATAAATCTAATTAGATAATTTCTAATTGTGGTTGTCCAAGATCGGAGATTCATTTACATTTGGGTTAAAAACGAATCCAAATTTGGATATCAGTGGTCATACTTAATCGGATCGAATTTGAAGTATGGTCTGACCCATTGACACACCGAGCGCGTGTTAAGATTTTGGTTTTCGAATGAAGGCCCTCGTGGTTTATAGTGGGCTAGATATACAAACAAACCCAATTGTCGCACATAATCTCAGTGGGTTGATCCAACCCAAGTACCCGACCCAGCAAACCACCCACTATATCCCGACTAGCAAGGCTATCAATAGGTTAAATTTATATGAGATATATCATATTCGAATTCAAATTTGATTATCAAAATTTATATCTGAATTTAACCTAATATCCTACAAATCTTTGTTATTTAGTATTATATCCGATTCTAATAGATATCCGAAATTCAATTAAAGAAACCCAACCCGATTTCATATTTTTTTCTTTTTAAATTGTATAAAAATATTATATTTATAAAGCAAATTTACATCATATTTAAATTTTTAACAACTTTTTATTATATATTAATTCAAAAAATTAAATATTTGAATACTAAATTCATATTTCACATTATATTAATACATAAATGAACTGTTATATATTATTATATTAGACATTTCATCAATATACTTTTTATTTTTTAGATTAAAAACTCAATATTAATAGTATAATATAAACGTTAATATAAATATTGGGTCAATATAACATATAAATTTTATATTTTAAAATATTTATTGATATTATATATGAGTATTAATTTAATAAAAAATTATTAAAGTTCAAATTCAAATTCCTTAATTTTATATACGATCCACTTATTTTGAATTACGAATATTAATAATCAAAACTTATTTATCTAATATTTTAATCTGATAAAAATTTTAAAATTCAAATCAAATTCGAATTAAAATCCAATCCATTAATAGCCCTACACACTAGTTAAAGCCACAAATAAAAGAAATTATCTCTCGCACATTCTTCATGGCGTTCTCACAACACTAATATATTTTTAAAATATTTCCCATAATGCACCCCAAAATACAATTAAATAAAGCCTAAGTATAACACAATAAAATGCACGTAACTAATAAAATTAAAACAAATATTTATTTATAGTTTTTAGTTTATATATTTATTTATATTTACATAAAAATAAAATTTTAAAAATATTCAAAGCATATAAAATGTTATATCTTATTATAAGAATAAATTTTTATATTTTTAAAAATATTTGAATAAGGTAAAACTTTAGAACTCATAAACTTTAAGTAATAACAGTTTTATTACTAATATAATTAAAATTAAAAAAAAAAGATTTATGTTACAAACTCCTTAAAACCTGTTTGTTGTAGGTTTCTAGAGTCCCTTATGATTTTCGTTACTATTTCAAGACTGAAACCTATCAATCTATATACATTTTCACTAGAAATCTTTATTATTTTTATTTTTAATTTTTCCTAAACCTATCATTCTATCATCACATCTATTTTAACTTTTTGTTAATTGACCCCAAATCCAATCTGCCCACATTGAACCCAAACCAACTCAATCCAAGCTTAGATCGCATTATATGACGAGTTATGAATCTTTCAATCTCCAACGAGGCAGACCGGTTTTCTGTGCAATGGATACTAAATTGCAGCAGTCATAATCGCCTAACCACCTTTATGTCAACCAATCGGAGCAGAGACCCATTTGAGGATAAATTACAAAACTGAAATTCAAATAATAAACATTCACCAATTAAATAACTGCGATGAGGAGGGTTGACTTTCTATACGATGGATGCTAAGTTGTAAAACACATAGTCCACCCACCATTATAGTCAATGAATCGGAGCAGACTGCAGTTGAGGATAAATTACAAAATTGAAATTCAAATAATAAACACAACACCAATTAATTGACTAAATTGGTGAAGGGCTATTATTTCCTACTTAGAAAATTATTTACCTTCACAACAGTGTCTTCTAAATATACAAATTCTTGGGCATCTTTCGGTTACTCTTGGAAAAGTCCCTGGTCCAAGTTCTCCTCAAAACCACATTTTTTGCCACATTCAAAAATTTCTGGCTCACAATATGTCTACAAGCAGCCACGCCTTGACAAGGCTCATTAACCATGCTAGCAACCCCAAGTTCAATCTCATAAAAGTTATCCAACGAGGGTACCTTCCAATCAGAGTATTCTCTACAAATTTTGGATATTTCGTCTTACAGCAACTTCTTCGTTTTCCCAGAATCAAGGGATGGGCCAGATACTTTTACAAGTACATTAATCTGCCAGATACTCCTGGGATTTACAACACATGAATAACTTAACTGCAATCCACATCAGCCCTGCAGAGGAGCAGCAGCGACAGAAATTGTGCTTAAATCTGTTTCCTTTTTTCTTTTGTCTTTTTTTTCTCTCCTTTTTTGGTGATCAAACATATTAATAAGTATAATCTGGCAGGCAGTCAAATAACTCCAATGTAAATAGAATGAATACATAGGCACACAGAAGCAGAATACTACAAGAAACTATGTCTTCTCCTCAAAACTTAACAATTTCCCAAGATTAAGGAACAAAGTGGAAGATTAAGTTCATAATTTCTTATAAATGAAACTATTGCCTTGCTATCAGCCAAATAACTAAACAATATACCATGTTATCAATAAAATTGCAAGAAATTGACACCCCATGTAAAATGTTTCATAATGTACCCATTGGTCAGAAGAAAATCATTATCATACTAAAGTAAGCAAATAGGCGGTTGGTTCAAGAGACATTTTTAAAAGTTGTATTGAAAACTTAAGCCACTTCAAGAATTTCACGGGTTCACAAAAAGGGCCATTATCCCACCCAGATCTGCCACATTTTTCGTCATTTTGAGCATATCAATTCCCCAATAGTTCAGTGTTCAGATTCACCACTTCAAACTGTAAGTTACCCAACAAAGCACATGTAACTATTCAGTCAAGTAATCATTGATCGTGGCTGCACCAAATACAGACCTAAAATTCAACCAACATAAATATGAAAAGGACTACCGCTTATTATCTTCCTTTCTCTTAATCTGTGTATCAGCTTGAGTTGTATGATGAAGTTATATAGTGATATTGTGTTTCTAAATTTTAAAAGTCATTTTCAATACTATCAAGATAAACAACTTAATGTTATTCAGGATATCAGTAACTCAACCTATAAATTATTGGCAAATTGCAGCAAATCTGGGGTCTGACTTGAAAATGCCTAGAGAATGAATACAGGGTAAGTAGTATAAACCCAAGATGAAGTATCACCTTCAAAATGCCTTCCATCACCTGCCCTGCACTATTCTGTAGTTGAGGATAAGGTCTTCAGGTTTCTTCCATATGTATGCCCGTACAGTTGCTAAGCTCATGTCTGGAGGTAATACCTGGAAGATCACAAGTTTAATTAAAGGCAGAGACATTACTCACTCATAAATACTCAAACCTAAGGAAAAACAAACCAAAACTATTTTATTGCACAAAACAGAATTATGATTAGGAAAGGTCCGCAAATACTAATGAACTAAAAGACAAACAATCCAAAAGAAAGCGAAATGAGAAAGTAAATTATAGTGAGAGAAGTGACAAACTCCTATTTCTGGAGTTTTTATCTACTCATGAGAAATTTACCACGAACAGTGAACAGAAACAGTTAAGAAGCTTCTCTGAACTCGTAATATTTGTCCAACATTAGCTGGTTAAAAAAATAAAAATTGACTTTCGAAAAATACGAAAAAGTCAGTAGCTGAATCTGTGACCTTTCTTTCACATTTCAAGCCCTGTAAGTATAAACTCCATTAAGGCATTCACAAGTACATTAAAGAAGAGTGATGGGTAGAACAGCCTTCCAATAGTATAGCATTTCCAAACCAAAACATAGTTCAAGCTTCATTTTGTTTTATTTTAGGAAAGTTTTCCTTCCACTGAACCAGACTTACCAGTTACCAAAATGGGTTCTTCACAAGAAAGAATTAAGAGTTTAATTTCTTAACATAGGCATGAGTAGCTCTATCACAGAAAACACCAATAGATCAAGTACACTTGCCTGGTTGTTGCACAGGATCTCTATGCAAGGCTTGAGTTTTTGCCATTGTTTCAGTCCAGAACGAAGAGAACCATCTCCAAGAACTAGATGTGAAATCTGACCTCCAGCCATACTCGGAGCAAAAGTTCCATCAGCATTCACACTATCCATTTGCTTATCAAGAACAATCTTTTCTATGACATAGTTGACAACCTATAAAAACAAAGAGTAGAGCAACCATCAAATTGATTAGCCAGCTGCAACATTTTAGTCCAGCTAATGTTTATTTAGTCAAACCATGCAGCAGGATATCAGATGAACTGCTGATGGGCCCGATTAGCCTTCTTTACTTTTGCACTTGCTAGTGCACTTATTTAGTTCCTCCACCTTAAACCAACTCTTTTAAGTTAAATCAGAAAATTATATTTTTAATTGATTTTCGGTAGTCCAGATTATTCCATAAATATTTAAAATGTTGATTTTCTTCTTCAGGGGCTAACTGGCAGTAATATAGACTGGGGATTGGCATCTCATGCTTGGCACACTTATCTATTAAGAATCTTGAGAGATGGTAGCGAAAACATAAAGAAGATGGGAATCTCAAAACTTAACATAAGAGGGCAGGTTGTATTTTCTTTGGGAATCTCAAAACTTAACATAAGAGGGCAGGTTGTATTTTCTTTTGCCAGCGCAGTTATCATATGTGATAGGAATATTGGCATTAGTGGAAGACCATTTGCATAGAATCTATCCTATTAATTATTAGAATCAAAATTGTGTGAATTCAGTTGAATTTCTGACAACAATTGTTAGGTTCGTCATTATACCCAGATCACCAGCAGCATAAGGCCCAGATATTTGATTGCCAACATAGAGATAATAATCAAAATGTGTATGCATGGCTGAAAGCTCAATGCCTTTTTTCTTTTCATTTGAAAAGTGAGAAGATCATCAACTAACCAGCTCCAAATGTGTTTATGCTTACTCTATAAACCAGCCATAAGCTACCCAGTGGGAACTCTTACTTTATGTATTCGCAAAATTCGAGGAGCACTGAGTTTTCCTTGTGTAATTATCTGCATGGTAGAACCTTCACATGGTTGCAAATAGAAGCTGCATCTGCAATAGAGAAAATTTACTTGGAATTAACGGAATTAACATGCCAATAAGAGTAACAGTTAGAAGATGAGAAGCAAACTGATACTAAGTTCTTCAAAATTTTCTGCTCATGAAGAAAAATCGAACACTGTCCCAAAACAAAAATATAGGGGAAAGAAAGCACCAGAAAATGATCAATGTAAAAAAAATTCATAGAAACTAAGCAAAGACAGTTATGAATAGAATAAAGTTAGAGAGCTTATAGAGGGAAAAGTCAGATATAATTGACGCAATTCAGAAAGCTGAATCACATACTTGGGTTCAGGACAAAACCAGGTTCATAGAGCAAACTTGGAAGCATGGCAAGCATCTGCCAGATCAGAATACCGTTTCCACTCAAGTGCATGGTTAGTTTGAATCTTTTTAGTCTACAAAAATTTAGAAGCTGGCTATCCTCACACAATTAGTTAGAATTGAGAACTTTAAGGCACTGTGGAGATACCACTCTTTGACTGCTTCACTAGAAGCTCCAGAGGAATTAATTGATACTGTCAAATATTTAGGAAAATTATATTAGAATTAGTTCCTCATTTTTGGGGATTAGCATCTGAGCTTATCATTATCTTGTTTCTTTTTGAATAAGGAGATAAGGATGTACCTGATATCTCCACTATTACTTTGACCATATCCATCCCCTTAGATTTTCTCTTGCTAGAATTATGGGGATCCAATAACAGATTTGTTGGCATGCCTCTATATTATCATATTTTTTTCATTAGGAAAATAAGAAAAATTATTCAAATTATCTCTTCTAAAGTTAGATGGAGTTTGAATGATTATCTATTCTGGAGTTACAGATGGCAAGCACTAACAAGCTGGTACCTTACCCATTTATGTTAGTAAATGAACTACCTAAGAGAAGACAACTAAAAATGGATCTGAATTGAAAAAGAATTGATGCAAAATCAGGACTAAAAACTTAGCAGATGCAAAATCAAGTATAAAGCCAGTGCAGAGAAATGCCATCAGCAAAAAATCTAGAAATCAAAAGCAAGTAATTACTCATGAAAACTGAAAAAGGAGCACCTTCGTACAGTTTTTCTATTTCAGAAAAATGTAGATGCACAAAAATCAGGAGGAAGTTAATGACCATTGGCCATACAGCTTCAGAAAGTTCCTTATCACTTTTAACAGTATTATAAGCTTGCAATATGACAACATTATTACAAACAAGCTCCTAGCAGCAAAACTCAACAAAATACAACATGAAAACCAATTGAAGCAAGGGGGAGAAATTGGTTTGGAAATTACTTGGTATTTTCCCTTGGAGGCAGGCGATTATTTAGCACACAGTCCAGAACCCACCACGGGAAGTCTTTCTCATCTTCTGTTCCATCAAGATCAGTAATTTTCTTTCTCCATGGGCCTCCCTGAGAACCTTCAGTAACAATGGAAGGAGGAGAAGCAGTTGAAAATTCGAAGGGTGGATATATTGCAGAATCATTTTCTGAACTACCATCTCCTTCTCGAGATAGGGTTAACGTCCTCGTAGACATATCCTTTCCAGATAGAAAATCCCCATTTGCTGAGGTTTGAGATCCAAATCTCTGCCTTCGTTTTGTTAACCAATGTGCCAACAGCCCTTTGAGGGTTTCTCTCGCCAAATTAACCTACATATTTAGAAAGGTCAATTAATGTTGATTTGGAATGACAAGGAAGAATTTTATTAAAAAGGGGGATAACAAGGAAAAAAAGAAAAAACAAAGCCACCAGAGAGAGAGAGAGAGAGAGAGAGAGAGGGATACGAGCCCCTGCAAAGCCTTCTATACATGTAATTTATCATCACAATTGAAACAAAAGCTGCACAAAGATCTTATTAGCAAAACCAAAAATGATCCAACTAAATAAATAGAAGGTGCAACTGAACCAAGTGCAACAATACTATATTTCTTTGGACTGACCCTGGAATTACCTGCTTTTACCCACCACTATATGCAAAGATATTAAAACAAAGTAAACATATGTTCTTGACTCAAATAATTAGACTTAAGACAAATATTTAAATATCACAACTACAGAAGAGAAGGCAAGCTCGAACAACTCCATAAAGAGCAGCTCTTCTACAAAGGGAGCAATGAACAATAATTATAGTACTAAATACCTTGTCATCCTCAGGTTTTCCCGCAATGCATAGATCAGCAGAGTACATCTCAGCAGAGAAGCATTGTGGCGTGTCTAAGTGCACTGATAAACTCCCAAGCCTTGTATCTACTGTGAACCATGCAGGAATACTCACCTGAATAAGTAGAAAAGTCAAAGGATGCAGAACAATTTATGGGACATGTTAATATAAATTGAGATACATACCATCTCAAACAATTCTTCTTTCTTCTTCTCAAATGAAATCTGCGAACACAAAGCAAATTGAGTCACAGAGCCTGAAAACAACTGAAAAGTCCTATAGTAATATGCTATAGGATGCCATGTGTCGGCAGACTATCCCCACACTGTCCTCCCAGAGAAACTGCTACATATATAAATTATCAAACTCCAAGACACATCACTGACCTCTCCATAGTTTTCAATAACCACCCCTCTTGTAATTTCCCATAACTTCACTGTACCAGCAGTGTCCTTGAAAGTGTAGGATTGAGCTATCAGTTTAAAAAACTAAACTTACAAAACAAACAAAAGCTATTCTTGAAGCAGACAAATTATGGATAGGACAACAAAAGGAAACAGTGTTGAGTTACCTTAGTCAGGACGTGTCTTCTATTATTTAAAATCTCATGCTGCACTATAGCCGAAGTTCCATGAATGCTACAAGAAGGTTCTTTATAAACAGGAACCTAAACAAATATAAAAAAGTCAACTTATTACTTAGCCTAATTATCTTACTAAAATTTCATAAGATATATAACAGAACAACGTCAGGAAACAACCATCAATCCAGAAATACTTATGAAGGATTTATACAGTGTAACTTTTAAGTTTGATTAGAATCCAGAAAGAAACAATGACACACCATAACAAGAAAGGCATATGAAGTTATTTGGTCAACAGGAACATGTTGAAACTTTATTGTTATACTTACTTAATATTGCAAATTATCCATCACTCATGGATCGTAAAGGTTCAACAGAGAACAACTACTACTTCACAAGCCAAGGGGAGTAGAATGAAAAAAGAAGCTTACTTCAAAAAAGGGAAAAAATGAAGTAGCTAGGCACAAATATTAAATAGAAAATGCCTTCAATTAAAAAATATTCCATTGGAATTTGGATGACTCAAGTTGAAAACTGCATTGAAGCACAAAAAAGTGTGTGTTCAGCTCACAGGCGTAGAGCCTTCCAGGGAAACCCTTGCCCTTGAAAATGACAAGTTGCCAGCTAAAAATGAACCTCCTCGTTGGAATACTTTCAGGGGATTATGAGCTTCTGCTGGCCATCTATGTACAGAAGAATCTGTTGAGGCGACCCATATACCATCATCATGCAATGCTAATTGCAATATAGGATATTCTTTTGTACATAGCAATACACTTTCTCTTGTCGCCAAATCCGTCAAATACAACTAACAATACAAACAAAGGTTAGCTTCAAGATGAGCACAAGTGACAATGATGAAGGGATCTGCAGAAGTTATTGGTGAACTGCACTCACAGAAAAATCCCTTCCGCCACTATAAACATGACTGAAAGTTGGAGTGCTGGCAAGTGCCCAGACAGAGTCTGTGTGCACAGCATAAGAATGAATGCATCGCTGCTGAGCTAGATCCCACAATCTAAGAAGATTTCAGCAATGTAATTAAAACCATGCATAATATGGTCAGAAGTTATTAAATAAATTGCCACATCCATATTGCTATACAAGAAAAAAATTGGTAAACGACAATCATAGCTTAATGCTTATAAATAAAGATTTCTATTCACAACAACAAGCAAAGACCTTGAAACCAAATCTTGCATTTTAAGCAACAGACGAGAAAATGTGTAGCAACCAACCAAATGACTGCAAGGAAAACAAGATACCACGGACAAAGACCTCAGGGAGAAACTGACTTTGGCCATAGTCAGAATATCTATTCAAGCTACCTGTCTGAGGCTACAAAACTTGAATTTCATAGCATGTATTTATATTTTATTATAAAAACACTTAAAATATAAAAAATCTGTAAATAATCCGTATCAAATCACATGCTCCAAACTCTTCAGGCAGCTAGTCCAAGTCCAACATTTGGAATTTGGTCATAACAAATTAACAAAGCAGGAGCTTTTAGTGAATAGCTAAAAGTTGCATTGGGCACAACACAGGTTAGGATACTTTGTCTCATCATTTACGATTGCTGTGGTAATTGGTGTATGTGCAAACACAGTGCATACCTGATCATAGAATCAGAGGACCCAGATAAGCAATATCTGCAATTATAAGAGGAATCATTCATTATACACAACAACATTTTGACTTGAAAACAAAACTACAGAAAATAAAGGAACTACAGCATTAGAGGAAAAGATGTCCTCTGTGGATAGTGGAGGAAAAATGTAACAGGAAGAAAGAGCGGCTCATAAAACAAGTAGATGTAGCATGCCTTAGTTGCATATGACACACATATAAAATGTACTTATTCAATTAGTCAGGAATGTAAATGTACTTTTCCACTAGTCATCTCTCTCTATCTCATATCTGTGTCCTGTGGGGGCCATAGGTGGGGTGGGTAGGGCTCACACAAGCCTTCTTTTTTTCCATGCCAACCAAAAGAAAAGGCAGAAATATTACTGAGTTTGCATTTAACTAGCACTTAGAATTATGCAAAAAGTTTAAAAAATCAAGAGTAGCATCATCCAGGAAATGTTGGTGATTTCTCACAACAATTGACTTGACAAACAAAAATAATCAACTCTGAGGTTTTCCAGCTAAACATGAATTCTTATGTTACAGCTATATGAAAAACCTAAGCATCTTTAGCATACTGACAGACCCTTGTGAAGAACTACTATCTTAGCATGAGTAATTCACTTCTGCCTACATAATTATTTGGAGATAAAATGTGAACTGCAATGTCAATAGAGGACCCATCAAAAATAAGCATACAGAAACCCGTCCAACAAACCTGCCAGTAGAATCCAACAGTAGTGCTCTAATATTATCGGTGTGTCCTCTAAGCTTCATGGTTTTAGAACCAGTTCTTGGGTCCCAAACACGCACAACCTTAAAATGTCCAATATGCAACATTGGAGCAGTTAGAATGAGAAAAACAGTAAATCAGGACATGCATCTGAAGAAGAAGAAGAACAGTAAATCAGTATATGCATCAGAAGAATCTGCGTATTGATCATTTGGGATCAGATATAAAAAACAGAGCTAATCAATCAGAAAAAAAACAGCCAACCAACCAAACTTACCTTCTCAGTTCCACCAGATACAAGAAGTGTCCCACGGTCATTTGTGGCCAATGCATAAACCGACTCTTTATGGCCTTTTGCAGCAATGGGAACATAGCCTTGACATTGAGTGGCATGCACAGAAATGTTATTGCTTGAGCTGATTGGCCTAATACTTGTATTCGGCAGTGAAGACCCCAAACCATTAGTACTAGTTGAACAATCATCTCCATTTGCATCATTTGATTTGGAAGTGGGAGCAAGTGCAGCTTCAAGATCCCATATGAAGACCTCCCCACCAAGGCCACCAGAGGCAATGAAATTGCTCTATAGCTCATTAATACAGAAGGATCATAAAGTCATAAACTGATGAAAGGCAGTGTTGATCATACCGCCACGTACTAGACACAAGATCACTACGAGGGAACTTAAAGCATTTGAAAACATGTGGAAGAAAGATTACATTTTTCTCTGCTGCAGCAAGGCAAGTGACATAGTCAGAGTGTTGACGAAATGTCCTGGCACATGTTCCATCAGACAAGCAATTCCATACCTAATATTATCACCAAATACCAGAAAAATCAATTCATGAGCAAAGTGAGATGCATATCAAGGCATAAATGCAAAGTACACGAACCTTCACAGTGGCATCTGAGGAGCAAGAAACTAATGTGTTACCACCTGTAAGAACAGCATCGTTCACCTGCCCAGCCAGCATGTTCCAACATAAATGTCTAAGAAGCATATCACACAGAAAAGAATTCCAGAACTATGCTACACTTTTCAAGCAAATGTAAAATCCTAATCTGGAAAGGCATTACTATGTTTATTGGAAACCATTTCCTATAAGAGCTTCTCACAGAAACAGATCTTCAAACTTGGTATCTAATAAAATCCCAGATCATCATTCCAGTAATCAATTATACTAAGTTATATGAAGTTGACCATGCTACAGATCGAAAACCATTACACCAGGTAATGCATAAAAACTTCAGATGGTTTTAATGGTGTTCAACACTATATCTGCTTCCCCTTGATGATTAAAGTTTCTCCTACGGTCAGTGGAGGGCCACATAACCACCAAAGAAAACACAGTAAACAACAGACTTGTCCAAAGATGAGACATCTCATACCCAATCAACATGAGACTCATAAGTAGCAGAGAAAGTAGCACGATCTTCAGACAATGCCCATCTCTTTAAGGTACCATCACGGCTACCAGTGAAAAGGTAATCACGTCCATCTGGTCCAGATGACTTCAATACAGCCAAGCAGTTTACGCCAGCACAATGCTGCAAATAAAGAACATACTCAATAGAAGTGACATATAGAATTAATGTCAGTACAGCAGTGCAGATATATTATGTAAGTGATGGTGAGTACTTTATCTGATCATGATTCATCATACAAGCAAATTCACCATGTGTGATGTACTGTTTATTCCTCATGTGGATTTATAGGTTTAGGTCACAAACTGATAGTATCACTTCATCAATTTAGAAGTGACAAAGAAATAATATCACTTTATCAGTCTTACAAACAAGATGATGTAAACTTGATTCCAGTTTGGTCAAAAACTTAGCCATAAAAATGCATAACCAGTAAGAATTTTTAGTTGCCTCCAAATCCATGACAAGAGAGCAAGATGCATCTCTCACAAAAAATGCACATGTAAAAAACCCCTCCCCTTATATCAAAATCTATTGAAATAAAGACACAAACATTTCACATGCAAGCAATAATCAATTTTCTTCCAAGCATAAAACAGAATTAAGGAACAGTCAATGCAAAATGACTCAGAATTCATGTCTTGCAAGATACATAACTCAAACACTTCAATTTCATTCACTAGGTTCAGTCAAAAACAGTAAATAAGTTGTGCAGCCCTAACAGCAGTTCTGCAGATTCATCCATCTTCGCAAACTACTGGCCTATCAGCAGGGGACAATCAAGAAAACAAGTTGTTCTTCAGCAGTGCTTTCCTTCCAACAGGCAGCAATGATTGAAGAAGCGGCATGCTTATAGGTGCAATACTCTATTATGGTCACACAGACCATGAAACCAAATTCAGCATATCACCTTCTCTATCTCCTTATCAACCAAAATGAACTAGTGTGAATTTACATTTGAATTAAAATGAAGCATCACCTTTGTGTTGTCTGCATCATTTAATACATATGTCAATCTCTTTTCCTTGCGAGTACGAACTGAATTAGATGTGTTTCCAGCACTACCAACACGGTGCATGGCGAGAATCCCTGAGGCACAGTAGAGAACATTATAAATACTACAAAAACACAGATGCTTCTTCCTCTTGATAATATTTTAATGCTTAAACCTGTACTATCATGCATTAATTGAAACGAAGACTAATAACTATTCAAGAGCAGGAAAGGAAGGAAAAACATGGACAATGGGCAAAGCACACAACTCAGGCATATAATTCCTGAACATGTTGATACTCATTAATGTCAGTTTTAACTTTTGAGATAGTATGATATTGGGCCAAATCTAAGTACACCGAACTAAGAGATCTGCTTGTCCTTAGTGGTAGCTAATAAGTCAAATTACTTTCATAATTCCTATATCTCCAATAATATGGTATATAATTCTTCACAGAAGGCAACTATGAATGGCCAAAATAGATCCTGCATACACGCTGCAGCCATCTGTTGATGACCCTTCACCGCACAACCCTCCCAACTACATACTCTCATTATTCGTTTACAAAAAAGAAATAAAATATAAAATGTACACTCAATGCAATTTAGTCAGCCAACACCATTCCATTCAGTTTCAAAAGAAAAGGACATGCAGCAACCTCCAGATTCTGTTGCTCAGGGGGAGAGAGTAACAAAACTATTATCATTCTTGTCATTTGTGGTTTTGTTGCTCTCTGTGGATCCTAGTTGGTTTCAGTAGTTTAAATCAATAAGCCGTCAGATGTTCGCCATCAATTGTTAACTGTTGTTGCTAGTCAAGCTGGTCATTCTTTGTTCTGTCGTAATACTATTAGTTGGTTTGTTGTCGCTGCCTTGCCAGATAGTGCTACATGCTTTTGATATTTTATATTTCGGTTGTACAAATACCAATCTTGAAACATCATGCTCCAACCCGAGGAGAGGATTATAAGGTATTTAGGTAATAATTTACGTGGTTTATTGTTTAATACTATACATAGAGGTGTTGTCATTCTTATAAATGAGTTGAATGGCAAATGGGAATGTGTTCAAGGCCTTGAACCTTAGCATCTAACAGATAAGAAACATTGTATTAGAGTTTCTATAATATCTATTTAAAGCATCCCTCCAATCAATTCTCTACCCCACTGAGCACATTACATATATCCATAATCATTTCAATTCTTTCAATCCTTTACTATAAAATGTTATCTTTGCATCTCTGATCCTAATTGATTCCCTTTCATTCTCATCAAGTCACACAACAAAAGCATAAACCCTCCAACTACATTATTTCCCCTTTTACCACCGTATTCTGTTTTTTGGAATGTCAGTAAAAAATGCTAACTTTTCCTAAATGATTCCTTAATCTCAAAAAGGATATTTATCTAAAGTAGATGATGTGACTGGCATGGCTTTTCAAACCCTTACTTTGTAAGGCAAGAAAAAACTAAAGATGCTAAGCTCACATTTCTGAATCTTCACAAACATGTCGATTCAACTGGGAACACACAATTGCAGACAGCATAACTACAAGAGCAGCAATGCATCAAGGTGCCAGATATCTTGTTATGTGCACAACATGGCAAGCATCTCATTGAAGAAAAGACCATTTGTATATTGGCTTCAAAACATTTTAGCAAGAAATGAGCACCAACACTCATATGTTGACACAGCCATCAAGAGAGTTTTATCAAAAGTTAGGTCATAATAACATCAAATGAACACAATAGACCAAACTGAGATCTCCAGATAAGGTTTATTACATTGTTTTCAGTTACTGTGTAATTGTTATGTGAGAGGACTTGAAATGTGAAGAGTTCTACGAAGTTTTCTTGGACACCAAACTTATCTACAACTTTCTTTAAAGGGCTCAGTTAGGCAACCAAAAAGTGCTGGGGCACTTGCAATTGGGCTTACAAGTGGATAACAATGAAGGGAACTCATCCTTAATGAAAAATCCAAGTGTCCATTATTCAATAATTTGCAGAGAATATTTGTCTCCGAACAAAGTTTTCAAAATAGTTCATAGACATTCTAGTAAATGCAGCCTCTAGATTTAAAACGAGATTCTATGCCAAAAAAGAGAATCATTACCTGCAAATGATAGCCGATAGAGCCAATTGAGAAAGAGCCAGAGTGCTGGAAATTGAAAAAGAAAAAGCCACTATGGCGCATTAAATTGCAAAACCGAACAGCAAGGAAAATGAGATGAAGAAAAACAAAATAAAAAAACTTGAATCTAGAAACAAAATTGCATTAATAGTCAGCAACGATAAAAATTAGGCAGCGCGGATAATAAGTAATTGCTAGAGACACTGAATAGTCTACATACGTAAGTAAGGGAGCGAGCGCGACGGAGAAAAAGAAAATCAAGGAAAAAATTGCCACACAAAGTGATCGCGATTGAACGTGAATAAATTTGGAGAAAGAAAAAAGACAAAGAAAAAACTTGATTGATAGAACAATTGCCTTCTCTGGTGCCTTCGACTATCGAATTCAATTCCCGGAGTCAGCCTAGGCCGATGCCTCGACCGCGAATTCGGAGGCGTAGGAGAGACGGCGAGGCCAATGGAAGTCAAATTGAAGACTTGAAGGTCTATAATCGGAAAGTGGTTTTGTGTTGTGTTGGAAGAGAGCGGCAATAACAGCGGCGGAGGAAGGGCGGTGGAGGAGTGAGTGGGGGATATGGGAGGCGGAGGAGAGTGGAAGCTGTATCTGCCCGTGTTGTTTTCGTTTCTTTTGACGAATTTCTCAATGGTAAAAACCCCTCAAGAATTTCGTTATTATTGAAACCCCAACAAGTTTTACTAAATTAATGAATGCTCTAAATATTTGTGACTATTACAATTCCCATCTAAATACAAAAGTTTGAATATTTCTTGTAACTAGCTTTTAATTCCGAAATTACACAGGACAGTAATTTTAAATTTTATTATATTTAATTTAATTATGCATTGTGAAGCCTACATAAGATAAAAAATTATAAACTATTCTTTAAACGAATGAAATAATTCAAAATGAATTTAAGAAAAAAATAGCTTTATGGGCCCTCTAAATAATTATTTCATAATTATTATTAAATTTATGAGTGTTCGTAGTTCAGTTTGGATTGATTTTTGGACAAAAAGTCAATTGATCCAAACTATACAATATATTAGATTGGTTAAAATTTTACTATAAATTCAATCCATTTTAAATTGATTTGGATTGGATCAATTAATCCAATTGTTCAATTTAAATTTTTTATTGAAATATTTGACAAGTTACTGTTGATAACTAAACTAATTTAATCAATTAATTTGTAAATTTCATTTAGCTATCATATCACACTAATATTGTGGAATTAAGTTAAATTATGTAAGAATACACAACTATAAAGTTATAAGTCCGCAATCATTATTCCCATGTATTTAATTTTTGAAAGTAAAAAAATCCTATATTTAGTTTATTTTAATTTATTTGTGTATTTTACAATTAAAATATATATTTTTATATTATTAGTATATAAATTTCAGTTCGGTTTAGATTGGATTGGTTTTTGAGATTAAAATCGAAAACTAGTCCAATCCAATCAGTTTTAAAAAAACAATCCAATTCAATCCAAAAAAGTTCGATTTTGATCAATTTTTTATTTTTTGGATTTGTTCGTCCTTTTTTTTATTGGATTGAATTTGAACAGCCCTAATTAAATTGCATGAAACCTACTTTTCAAATTTCATAATTACATAAATTAATTAAATATTCTTGGAACATCAAACTAACAAAATAATGAAATAAATAAATAAATAAATCGTGGGTTAAAGAAGAATCATAATGTGAAAAAAGTGAAGAAAATCAATCAAAGGCAATAAATAAATGTAAAATTTTAATTTACCACATAATCGAAAGTCAAAACTTCGAATTTCTTTCATAAATTAACATGGCTCATAAATGTACAAATTTATTAATATTTGTAAATCATAATTCAAATTATAATGCATAATTAAAAAAGAAAAAATAAGAATTTAACTCTCCAAGCAAATGATCCTGTAAAGGTAAAGAAAAAAAAATATATTTTTATACGTTTAAATATTGGAGTACTGCATGTTTGATTATTTTTAGTATATATTACTTGTAGGAATTATGAGTTTAGATTGAGGAAGTTAACTTAATTAAAACAACGAATTATGGAATAAAATATATTTTAGGAAATTATTAAATTAAGGTAAAAATTTTCAAACTAAATATAAAGGGAGTTATAGAAAATCTTACCATTTCAAAATATAAAAAATGTCAAAACTACTTTTCGAACTCAATGTCTGAATTTATTAAATAAAAATTTAAATATTTAGAGAATATGTCAATAGATAAATTTATGTACTCAAATTCGCCAATTTTATTATAACTCAACAGTTGTTTTTAAGTGATCAAAAGCAACGACTGTATCATACTTGATAAGAGTTTAAAATTCCTTAACATATGCAATCTCAAATTATTATTTTTAAAATAAATTGGCCATCATTTTACTTTATTTGACACAAATATGTTACCTTAATGATGTGGCTTATAATATATATTCCAAACCAATAATATAGATATAGTTGGTTTATATGTAAATTAAATTGCATCTATAGAAGTGTAAATATTAAACATATGAAAAGTAATAAAATTGCTTTAAAAAAATCAATTGAAAATAATTTTACATACAGAAACTAATATATATTCATATATAGAGAGAGATAAACACAAAAATTAATATGGAATATCTCACACACACACATACTGAATACTTCCCATAATTGGATATGGACTTACCAATTAATTAATTAATATATTATTGTCCTACTAATAATAAAATAGCTCATTTAAATAGCAAATTATATATGTAAATTATTGAGATGGTAAAAAGGGGTCAAAGTAACTTATCCACATCATTGCCACGT
>JACGDI010005744.1:25280-41152 GCA_014898725.1 Jacaranda copaia | reverse complement strand
TTTTATTACAATAATATATCAATTATTACATATATATACACACATATCATCCAACTATAAATATACATACATATATAATATATTACATAAAAAAAATCACTTTTATCTTATACCTAATAAAAAAGCAACTGATTTTGACACTAATAGTAAAATTTGTCTTCCCAACATAAAAAAACACAAGCCCTCAACTTTCAAACTTCCTAGTTTTCTCTTTGAAGCGACACAGCTCGGCCGCAAGTTTTGCGGTGCTGGCCTTCCCAAGTCCCAACGGGCTAGAAGTCCCTCAGCCTAAGTACTGGCTTGCAAGGAACTCGCTCTTAGATTCTATCTAAAATAAAAAATTGAACAAAAAAGGAAAAATCTTATACAGATGAGAGGTAAGTTGAGAATGCAGTTCACTGTATATTATCTATCAACAATTAATGTAAATTGAATGGACTTAATTACTTATCACTTATGCTTATAAAATTTGCATAGGTAGTCATTGTCTATGAAATTTCACTATCGATCGTTACAAAGTAGCAAAAGCAAGATTGAAATGGGTCCAATTGGTTTCATTTACAAAGTTCATTTTCATATTTTTTACTATTTTATAAATAAAACACATTACTTTTTCTATATTTTTACCCAATATTATTTTTATTTTGATTTTAAAATATATTTTTCAATAACTTATATATTTTCTCTTAATAACCTATGTCTTCTTTCTATATTTTATTATTTCTATCTCTTTTCATTTATAATATATTAAAATCAACATAATTATTACTTTTTCAATAATTCATCCAAATACAAATTTATTTTCAATAATTAATTTTTTAAATTTTAAAAATGATGAAAATGAAAATAAAATCAAACTGGCCCAATATAGAAAAGTTCGGTGCCTTTAGCTCTAAACCTAATCAATGGCCACATAATTATGGAATTGAACGGGTGTCGTCAATTTTAAGCAAAGACTCCAATTATTAAAGCATGTCGCGTCCCTCATAAATACCTTTTGTCCATCACCTCCTCTTCTAGTTATATAGAGTTGCCTTTGTCACCAAGTTGCCTTTTTCATCATTTTAGATTCTATTTCGGTTAGTATTTGTCACACTATTTTATATTTTGAAAATACATCAAATGATGTAATTTATATCTAAATATTTTTTCAAAAGAATATCTTATATATGTGATATTTATATATAACGTAAAATAAAATACAACGTATTAATTAAAATGGAGGAATTAAATTGCTCCTTTCATCACCAAGTAATTAGGTTTCTGCATTCGATTCCAAAGGTTGCCTCCAGGTTAAAATACATCAAATTTGTTATGATGAATCCTTAAAAATTTGTTTGAGTATATGATAGAGATATTAATTTAAAGTTTGTAAAATTTTGAAACATTGATTGTAATAGTTTGATTGTTCAAGAAAAATTCTCTTAGTTATTTGCAACAATTATAAAATAATTCGAGTTGGCTAATAAAATTTACTTTAAGTGGTGAAGTTGAGGCTCCATATAAGATATTAAGTTCAAATTTTATCAAAGTGTATTTTTTACCCGCTTCTATAATAGTTGATTGTTGATGATGGATATTTTTGGAGTAATAATAATTTAATTAATTTAATAAAATTAAATAAAAATGAGTTGTAGTTAACTCGCACTGTGTTCGGTTGCATTTTGGACATTTTTTTGAAAAACATTTTAAGAAAAAGTGTTTTGGGAGTTAAATATGGGAAATGTGTTAAATGTTTGCTTTTGATTTGAGAAAACATGAAAAATAGAATTGTATGTTTGGGATTATTTTATAAGAGACTAAAGTAATTATAGATGTCAATTCATTTACTTTTTTTATTGGGTTGTGGGGTAAAATTGTAATTTTGAGGTTAAATATTGTATGTATATATGAATGATTGATATGTCATCTAACATTTTTCTTTTCTTTTTTTTTTATGTATTTTGAGTAGAAAAAATTTATTTTGAAAGTATAATTTGAAGAATGAAGTTGAATATTTGATATTATTTTAAGAGTTGAAAAATATTTTAAAAAAACATAAACAAAGCCTAGGTCTCTCAGTTCTTGCCACAATCAAAATGATATTTGGTTGTATTTTTTTTTCTATTATTATTATTTTTTATTTCGTTGCGGTTTGGCGTTAGGTTTGGACACAATTCAAGCATTAAGTTAATGGTCTAAATTAGGCGGCAGGTTTGGTGGATTGGTACTTTCCAATGAAAGAAGAGGTCATAGTCCCACGGATGTTTGGATATTTTTTTTCGTTTAGGAGCTTGCAAGTTAAAATTTTCAACCTTTATCGTTCTTTTATTGAATAATTTTATTCATTTTATATTACTACACCAATCAAAAGTCTATAAGTCTTTCAATTATTATTTTATAATATAAGTATCTAATTTTTAATTATGACATTATTATTAAAATAATCTATTATATATTAAAAATAATATGAATTAGTTAGTTAGTTTGTTTGTTTTTTCTTATAAGCAATAATAAACCAACAAATATTGCAATATTAGGTGTACTTTCTTTATAGTTTAATATCCAATGTAATTATATTCGATCGGACTCAAACAGTTACACTCTATTATAGCTTACACACACACATATAAATTAGTAGTTTTTCTTAAAAATAATTAAATACTTAATTAATTGTATTAAAATATTAAAGGCTAATTACACAATTAATAAAATGACTCTCACACAACTTAAGAAAAGAAACGATCTCTAATACATGAAATTTTAGGTAACATTTGGTATTTTTATTCGAGAATAAAATTCCATTTTAAATTATCACACCGATCAAAACTCAATATATGTTTGACCTTTTTCAATTATTATTTTATAATATAATATATGACTATTAGTTATTACAACCTAAAAATAATCTATTATAATATAAAAATTTTATGTGACACCATTGATCACGTAAAGACTCACAGAAAAGTGTATTTATATCCATTTTTTTTATTTCAAAGTAAATCCATATAACTTCCTACTAACATATTCTCTATCACTATCAAAATACTCCAAAATAAAATTAAATATTTCTTAATCAATTTTTAATAATAAAATAAAAAACTCAAATTCAAAGTAGAAGCCTCAGGACCGTGTGGTTTCATTTCCAAACATTATTTTCACATTTTTTATTATTTTAAAATTAAAATACATAGGCTTTGTTTGGTTATGTTTCTCCAAAATAACATTATTTTAAGGAAACATAACCAAATATATTTCCATTTTTCTCCAACATGCACATTTTTCAAAATATACATACATATTATATATTATATATATATTATTATTATTCTAACATTAAAAAAATCATTCAATTTCATTTTAACTTTTAAAATTTAACAAAAAAATATTGATTTAACTGCTACAGTAAAAAATATTTCCTCCAAGACATACCAAAAAATAATTTTCACATTCTCCAATGCTCTCAAAACACGTAATAAATATATAATAAAATCAAACAAAAAATATAACCAAATACTTCCATAACTTTTTACACATTTTCATCAAACGTCATTTTCATTTTTATATCTCAATAACTTATATATCTTCTATCTCTATTTTATAATCACTATCTCTCTTTATCTATAATCTACTAAGCCCAACATAATTATTATTTTTTTAATTACTTATTCAAATACAAATTTATTTTTAAGTTATTTCACTATTTATTTTTTCAAATTTTACAAATAATAAAAATGAGAAATGAGATTGAAAATAAAACCAAACGGCCCCCGATGCGCTCTTTATTTTATTTCCACAAGTGTTTCCTGCATAACACATTGTGGGGGTGGACCAAAACAAAAGTCAGACTTGGTCTAGGAGTCCTGCAGCGTCAGCTAATTCAGCTTTACCCTCTTTCACGCCTGAAATCCGATGTGTCGTTGTTTCTGGTGGGGCCATTATTACAAACAAATCCATCCTCCGCCAATCCAAAATCAGTTTCACCAAGCAAAGAAAACATCAAAATTTTGCTGAAAATATTCTAAGATTTTAGAATTGCTCGTAAAAAATTAAAAAAGCTAGAACGAAGGAAGAAGAAAGACAGTAGCAGAGGGAAGAGCGCCCTCCAGCTGTTCGCCATTAATGCATTTGTTCTTAACGAAGAATTTCGAGGTACTCCAAACTCTGCTGCAGAGCCCTTAAATCTATTCTTTCAAAATATATATATGCATTTGCATTTTTTTAATTATATATACATACTTACATATACTTACAGATGGCTGGGTGGTGGATGAGTAATTGAAGAAGTCTAAGCTCTTTGGGAAGGACCCTTCTGTTTTTGCTTTCTCCCTTTTGAGGTATTATGGCTGAAGAGATCTGTATATTCACCAAGGTAAGCTTTTTCGTTTTTGCTTCCCATTGCTCGACGGCGTTCTTTATTTCTCTATATTTGCTATTTCAGTTTTTCTTTTTTAATTTTCTTAGCCTTTTCTGTTTTTGTTTTCTTTTTCTTTTTTATTTTTTTGGTCTTCCAAATATGGTTAGATTTTGTTATGGGTTTGAGTTCATTGGAGTAGTGGGGTTGCTAATGAATGCAGGATTGGGCTTTTTTCCCTGGCTCTTTTTGTGTTCTTCTGGGTTTTGTTGGGTTTATCTTCTGAGCATTTTGAAAATCTCCATGAAATTCAAATTTTAGTGGTGGGTTGGCTTGAGTTCTTGAGGTAATTGGTGTCCCTTTCTTGCAAGCTTAAATTTGGTTTCAATCTTGTTAAAGAGTAGATTTTCAAACTTAAATCTCCGATTGGATTCATTTTCAAACTCATTTTCAGATTCCAGCATTTTCAAATTGGTGGAAATTAGTTATGTGATGGAATGTAAAAATAAAAATGTGTTTGGATGAAATGTTTGGAAATATAATGATTATGTTGTTTTTAATAGATTGTAGGTGGAGAAAGATAGAAATAATGGAATAGAAAGAAAAAATATATAGGTTATTGGGAGAAAATGTAAAGATTATTGGAGAATATGTTTTGAAAATGAAAATAAAAATAAAGTTGGATGAAAATAGATAAAAATCGATATGCTTTTTTTTTGGAATAATATAAAAAGTGAAAATAGGGTTTGAAAATGAATCCAAACAGGCTCTAACAATTGCAATTTTTCTTGTTTAAAGGGTTTTGCAGGCCCTCTTTCTTGTTTTTTATTTTGTGCAACTTCTTTATGTTACATGTCCATTATTTTTGATATTCCATTCTGGAAAGAAAAGAAGACAAAAAGATAGACTTTGCTAGCAATGCTTGGTATTTTGCTATCCCTTAGTTTGTGCATCATTTCTTCGTAATTTTATAGGTATTGTTATTCGCAGTCCATTCTAAATTTTTGCGTTAGGGTATTGATCAAAATATCTTTTTTACCTTTCAAATGCATATATATTAATTTGCAAGATAAATATACCCTTTAATATAATAATTATCACTTTCAACTTCTGTACTCATGAAAATATTCCACCTCAATTTGTTCAATTTAATTTGCAATAACATTATACTTTGTAAATGGGTACTCGTGGGCAACCCAAGAATGGGTAATTATGGGTTGCGTAAATTTATCCATAGATAAAATTATTCTTTTTTATTCGATATGAGAATGTGAACCTATTACCCATGGCTATGAGCAATGGGTAACTTACAGGTATTGGTAATTTATTTATTTATTTATTTTTTATACTTGAAGGTAAATTAATATTAATTTACATAATATTATTCAAATATTACTTAAATAAAATTAATAAAAAAGGATACAATTTTTAAACATTATATTGAACAAGTACTTAAAGTATGTCAATTATTTTAGTTTGAAAAGTATAAATTATATATTTAAACATCTATTGATTTTACATTATATTATATTTTGAAGTTCAAATTTAAGTCCCATCATATGTCAAAAGTTTTATATCCTCCAAATTATTTGTGAGAATTAGGAAAAAATTTAATATATATATGGTTGTTCACGGGTTACTCATGGGTTGGGTCAAAAATTGGTAGGTAATTAGGCGGTGGGTAAAATTACTTATATTTTATTGGGTGGAGAAAATGAGTCCTATTATCTGCATTTTTTTGGGTATCTGTAGTATGGGTAATTTTTTGCTAAATGGAAATAACAAGGTGCAATGCTCTTTTCTTTCTTTATTTCACTTTTTTGATTAAAATAACTTTACATATCAGTTTTTATGAAGTAAAACAAGACCCACATTTGGGGTGTGAAAATATATTATTTTGTAGTGACGCTATCATTTTTCTATTAAAGTTTATACCATGTTTTTAGTGAGATGATTGAATTTAGAGATGGGATAATTTGTTCATTTTTATATGCTCTATCAAGTTTGACATGGAATGAATCAAGGTTAGGAGTGAATCAAGATTATATTTAGTAAAACAAAGAATAGTTCACTAAGAGCATAATTGTCCAACAATTTAAATTAAATGATATCTTGAAAATAAAGAGATATAATGTCCAATTCCTATAGATTAAAAATCAATTGGAGTGTGAAAAATAAATTTTTAAATGCAAATAACAATGCCCTAATTTTATACATTTTCAACGATCTGTTGTAATTTCATTAATCTGATAATGTAGTGTCTTGAAATTACCAATTAATTGGTTAGTTTAATGAGCTTTGTTTGGAGATGGTAGTAACAAATGAGTGGGAGATTACATACATCCAAAAATGCATTTTCTAGCATATTCCTCAAAATTTTCTATTAATTTCTTTTTCTTGCAGAGTTTCTGTATCATGTTACACTTACAGATTTCCATTATATGGATAACAGGATGCCTTAAGTATAAAGCCTCCCAAGAAATCTCCAGCTTCACTGAGGATATTGGTCTTGGTATTTGCAATGGTCTGTGGTGTTTATATATGCTCAGTCTGTCTAAACCAAACTAATGTTAAGACAAGTACTAAGTTCCTGAAAATTGAAGTTAAACAGAGGCATTGTCCTGATAACAACGTTGATAGATCCCAAATTCCCTACTTGCACTACCCAAAACCCACTTCATTTATCAGGTAATTGTTATCCTTTTGTTTGACTCAAGATTTTAAGGTTCTTACAAAATTGGTAAGATATTAATGTTGTCTTATGCATGGCAGGGCTGAATGTGCCTGTAATCCCGTTCGACTTTTCACCATTCTGTCTATGCAGAGATCTGGAAGCGGATGGTTTGAGACTCTGTTGAACAGCCACCCTAACGTAAGCTCCAACGGGGAGATATTTTCTGTCAAAGAGAGGAGAAGAAATGTTTCTTCAATCTTGTCAACTCTTGATAAAGTTTACAATTTGGACTGGTTTACTAGTGCTTCCAAGAATCAGTGTTCAGCTGCAGTGGGCTTCAAGTGGATGCTTAATCAGGTAAGATATTCCAAACGCATTCTAGCCGGGTGCCATATTGTACATCTGTTTACATTCTTTCTAATGCAATGTGAAAAGAAGGTTCTAGAAAATGTCTGGTATGAGGCAATAAGACTGTTTATGATATCTCCCATCCTTTCGGCACTTAGCCTCCTGCACTTTACCTACCAGCCCTACACGAAGAGGGTGTTTGGCTATAGCCTTCTTAGAAGAGCTTATAAGATTATGAATTGTTTCTAGGAAGCTTATGAGTTTATTTCTTAAAAATTTTACCAAACAACATTTTATGAACTTTTAAATATCTTATAACGTGTTTTGCGGAGTTCATGAGCTTACTCAACCATATGCTAAGTTTTGTGCACTCAACTTCATTTCCTAAGTATACCATCTTTTCCTGGTGCTTCAGTTGGTGGTTTTCTGTCTTTGGAAAAATGCTGACCTATTACATTATTGCTAATTCAGGGGTTGATGGAGTACCATAAAGAAATTGAAGAGTATTTCAATGATAGAGGTGTTTCTGTAATATTTCTTTTGCGGAGGAATCTGCTCCGCCGGATGGTTTCCATGCTTGCTAATTCTTATGATCGATATGCTAAACTTCTTAATGGGACGCACAAGTCCCATGTTCACTCGCATGAAGAGGTAATCTTCCTCCCCCCTTTCCCCCGCCCAGAAAAACTCTGCCCATGTATTTTTCTTTTTTATTGATAGGAGTTCATTAGGTTCGAATTCCTAACCTTACATTTTATCTGTGAAACTTATGTCACTGGGCATAACGGCCCATCAGCAAAAGAAAAACCCTGCCCATGTGTAGGATCTGATCTTTTAGCCTGCTTATTTTGTAGGCTGATGCTCTTTCTAGATATAAACCAGTAATCAATTCAACATCTCTAGTGATGGAACTAAAGCTCATGGAGAAGATGGTCTTGAAGGCGTTGGAGTATTTCAGCAGTACTAGGCACATCATTCTCTACTATGAAGATCTCATTAAAAATCAAACCGTAAGTTGCTTTTCGACTTTCAAGCAAATCAAGCTTAGTCATTTTTCTTCTGCTATCCCCCCTTTCCAACACTCCTAGCATAATTCAGTTGATCATAACATTCTGCCTCGTTGCAGAAACTTCTGGAAGTTCAAGAGTTCCTAGGGCTGCCAGAAACAAACTTAACTAGCCGGCAAGTCAAGATACACAAAGGATCATTGTCCGAGCATATCAAGAACTGGGACGATGTCGAAAATATTCTCAGAGGAACAGCTTATGAGAGCTTCCTCAACACTGACTACACTAATTAGACTCGGATTAAGCCGTTGCTGATGTGAAAAGGAACTAACTCTGTTAGAGAAGCTGACCATTCTTGACCCTGATAGAAACTTATCCAGCTGATCGATGCAATGTCGATCTCCATAATGTTTCTTTCCCAGCCAAATGTCATCCCACGCCCCGCTCTTCTTCTTGTTTTGGTTTGTTGTAGTTAGCTTGTTTTTCAGTCTTTCCACAGCACGCAAGATGTGTAGATATTTGAGCTTATGTATAGACATTACCAAGGTAATGTGGCATCTGAAATCAATTCTTGGCTTCTGCTTTTATCTATTCAATTTCTTCTGGGTCAAGTTTGATACCCATTAATAGGGGTTATAGCGGTGCCCAATCTCAGTTAAGTGCATGTTTGATGTGGAATATTAAGTCCACGGGCTGGCTTGCGAAAAAAGTGAAGCCCGGTACTGTTTAACGTATTACACCCTATTCAGATCTTAGGTCTAGGGCTGCGATTAAAGAGTTTGGAAGCAATTAATTTCTAACTCTGTGACAAAAAGTCCAACTAACTCTTCTTTCTTCATCAAGTTGACTAGCTAAATGTAGGGGGTGTTTGGCCAAGCTTATTTAAAACATCTTATAAGTTCTTATATTTTATAAGATATTTTTAGAGCTTATAAGATATTAAATTTTATTTTTAAAATAAGTTGTTAAAGTGTTTGGATAAAATAAAATTTTAGAACTTACAAGATGTTAATAATGGCAATTTTGTAATTAAAATAATTAAAAATAAAAAAACTTGTTAAAATTTTAAAAGTAAGTTAGAGTTTTTTTATTTTTTTTAAAAGAGCTTATAAGCTCTTAACATTTTATTTTAAAATTTTATGAGCTCTTTTTTTAAAAAAATTACCTAACATTTTTTATCAACTTATAAGTTTTTAAATATTTTATAAGATATTTTAAGAAGCTTATAAGTTCACCCAAACACCCTCTTAATGACTAATTAATAAATTTTTTAAAAAAAATTCACGCACACATAAATTTATCTATATTGTTAAATGTTGGGATGAGGTCTGACCACATTCGTGGAACTTTAATCAAATGTTAAACTTTTAAAACTTGAAATTCTTTACCCTACAATAATCTTATTAGTTGTACAACACTAATTATAATAATAATTCTTATAAATTATTTCAAATAATAATAGTTTAATAATGGCATTAGTTTTTATTTTTTATAATAATATTCCTTTAATATTCTTTTAATAGTTGAAAATTTAGATACTTTCATATAAAATTATTAATTATATATTTTTAATTTATATTCTTAATTTTCAATTTTTTTAATTTTTATGTATGTAATATTAGAATTATTTTATATGGTGTAATTATTTAAAAGAATTTTTCGTGTTGAATAATATTTAGTTTTAAAGTCATCCCAAACATAAAATTATTAATTATATATTTTTTAATTCATATTTTTAATTTTTAAATTTTTTAATTTTTGTATATAATATTAGTATTATTTTATATTATATAATTCTTTAAAAGAATTTTTTATGTGTTGAATAATATTTAGTTTTAAAGTCATCCCAAACATAAAATTATTAATTGTATATTTTTAATTCATACTCTTAATTTTTAATTTTTTTAATTTTTATGTATATAATATTAGAATTGTTTTATATGATATAATTTTTTAAAAGAATTCTTTATGTGGTGGTTTTTTTATTACATTTAGAGGTGTAAGTTGAGCTGAGCCAGCTAGCAAGCTGACTTAGTTTGATTTGGAAAAACTTAGCTCGAACTCAAGATTATTTGAGCTTGAGTTGAGTTTATTAAGCTTGAATTTGGAATTGAGCCAAGTTTGAGTTTTAAGATGGTGGCTCGAAGGCTTGCGAGTTGGCTTACGAGTCATAGTATTTTTTAAAATAATATATACGAAATAATGTATAAAAATAATAATTCAAAAATATGTGTCACATATAGAGTTAATTTTCAAAATATAATTCAATTATTCACTTGTATATTACTTATTAATCAATAATAATTTATTGGATAGTAATTTATAATTTGTTAATATACTAAAAATAAATAGCATGATATATTTGAAAAAAATGTAAATTTTTTAATTCAAATAATTTTATAAAAATATATCATTATATAATGAAATTTCATTGTATAATCTATTCTATAAGATTACTGCATTTTTTCAAACTTAATAATGCAAGTATGAAATGAAAATTCATCATTATTTTAACAAATTTATTTTTATATTTTAATGTTCAAACTTCAAAAGTCAAGACAATAATCTTACTTGAAATTTTTAAAAAATTGATTGACTTTTAAAAAAATTGATGTTGCTATTGAATTTGCTAATAAATATTATTTCTTAATAGTTTTACAAGAAATAATAAGGACTAAATTGAGCTCGATGAGTTCGACCTCAAGTTTGCATGTTGAACGTGGAATATGCTGATTAGCTCGAGTTTTGCTTAAACTTGATTGTGGCTCGGAGCTATCAAGTTTAAGCTTGAGCTCAAGTTTGAGTTTAATATTTACCAACGAGCTCAAGTTTGAGTCTAAAATTTGGAGCTTGATGAGCTTAAGTTTGAGCTCAAGCTCTTGTGTTTTAAAATAAGCTGAGTTTGAGTTTGAAATTTTTGCTAAGCTCAGTTTGTTTACAGCCCTAATTACATTACATTAATAGAGACAAATTTGAAAAAATAATGTTAGTAGTAAGTATCAAACACATTACAAGAGATTATTGAAAATTATAATGGTACTTAATTTATATATCAGTCTCTCATAACAAACAGAATAATAAATAATCCAATTTCATATAATTATCCATTATTATAATAGTTACTATTATCTAAATTCTATATCAAATGCGGCATGAAAGAAGACTATGATGCATGTGAGAACTGCAGTGATGCAATGACATAGACTTGTATAGGACAATGTCCACGCTTGCAATTCTTAAAAATGCAAAGACAGGAGCAAGGAAGGGCTAGTGGGAGCAGTTGCACCCTCGAATCAATATAATCCTATATTATACATATATTCTCATTGCAGTTTATACATATATTTGGAATGAAATATATGCCCAGTAATGGGAAAAATCAATTAAATTAATTTTGTAGCATGAGGAAAAATTTACCTAATATATTCTTTTGCATGTCAAAAATCATTACAATAAAAATTTTAAAGAACTTAGAAATATAAGATAAGTTAAAACTAACTTATGAATTTAACAAATTGATATGAATAAAATTTAACTTGAACTCGAGCTCAAATACTGATAAAAAAGAGGTTGTGGCCATAATAGCAGGGTGGGTGGTTGAGGTGACAACCATCCTCCTCCCAAATTTGAAAAATTTGACTGTTATATATAAATTTTATAAATATTTATAATTTTGTCATCCTTAAATAGAGGTATAAACGAGTCGAGTCGAGTTAAGTCTGAATCTAGTAGGCTCAATCTTGGTTCGTTTATTAATTTCTGAGCTCAAGCTCGAGTCAAGTCTAAACAATCAAGTTCAAGTTCGACTTGTAGGAATAGACGAAGACTCGACAAGCCTTATTAAGCTTGACTTGATAAGGTTCGTCATAGAGAGACAAAAAACCTCGATTCGTTAAGTTCGGATGAATTTGAGTTCGTATAGATTTGGATTAATTTGAGCCCATTTAGAATTAAAACAAAATCTATAATTATAAATTTTTTAAATAATTTTGTTATATATTTTTTCAAAAATAAAAAACAGAATTATTATTAATATTATAAATTTTATTATATGAGCCTAAGTTATAACTATATATGTATATATATATATAATAAAAAAACTCGTTTAGACTCGTGACCTTTGCGAGTCGAATATCATTGAGTTTGGCTCGGCTCAAGCTTGAAAAGATCAAACCAAATACAAGCTTTCATCGAGTTAAGTTCAAACTGTTCTCGAATCGTCTTATTTCATTTATACTCATATCCTCAAATAATAAAATTGATCTTTATTTATTTGCATATATATATATATATATATATTTACCTCCCTCAAAATAAAGAAACAAAATTATTAATAATTCAATCTCGCCGACAAAAATAAAAAAATTCGGAAGACATGAATGGTGGGCTAGAACAACAATTTGTCCCCTAAACCCTCCATATATTATAATCTACATGCAACCTAACATTATATAGTACTCTTATCTCTGCACAACCACCGCACCATGAGAGTTGTTCTGACCGACCTTGAAAAGCTACCGTGAATATATGCATTAATCTTTTTTTTTTCCCTTCTTTTTTATTTTTTATTTTGATTCATTCAAAATTTTAATTTTAACACCAAAATGTCCCTCAAAATTCTGAAAAAGGTCCACTTTTTTAAAATTATAAAAATTATAATACTTTACTCGGTGCTCCATCGTCATGAGCGTGTTTTAAGGGCATGGAATTTTTTCTTTGTGGTTCCGTGCAAAATGCTATAAATTTTATAATCTGATGGGCAGAATTCTTTTGGCATTAATTTTAAGGTGTGTGTAGTGTCAAAGTCGAAATTTTAAAGAGATAAATTGCATCTGCGATATTTTTTTTTAAAAATAAGTTCTTTAAATATTTAAATATAATTAGATCATGAAGTATATAAATTATAAAATATTAATAATGATAATTTTATAATTTATTTATTTAAATTAAAAGAATTTATTTAAATTTTAAAAATACTTTTTCACCTGAAATGGTTATGATTGATAACTAATAATTTTTATTGTTTGTTATTTTATAAAATTATATTTACTATGAAAGAATTATAATCGTATTTATGAAATTAGTTTCATAGTAATTTTTTTTAATAACGAACACTTAAATTTTTTGATAATGAATAGTTTAATACATATAATTAATGATACTTTTAATATTATTGCTCATTTTCTTATCATATTGCTTCTTCATGTATATTCAAAAACAAGTGGGGACAAGGTGAGGGAATGTTCCAAAATTTAAGGAACCTTTCATGGTTGCGTTGTACACTTTTTGAGGAATCTTCTCATTTTTCAAAGAAAATGGAGGGTTCAGGTTATCACACTTTAAACTTCATCATTTGCTAGCATTGACTCCGTTGAAATATACCAGCACAACTAGTAATATTTTCAAGAAAGTGTTTTTTAAGAAAGTGCTTTGGGCCCTCACAAGATTTGGTGGCTATCCAAGATTTTCTTTCCTAAATTGCTATGTACACTCTACAGTCTATTTGTAGTCCTATAAATAAATTTGGTCACCTTTTGTCTATTTTATTTGCACTGATAGAATGTTGATTGGCCATCTTGATTAATTAGTTATTTAAATGCCAATAATGAATAATTTTAATTTACTAGGTTTAATAAGTATATGAAATAACTATTGTGAATTGTTAGTCAAGTGATCAATTAATTAATAACATCTACCTCACACTCATACGTATGAAGTTCAAGTTTTGATTTTTAACAGATTTTAAGTATATTTGTGTATGTCTAATTTTTTTATAAAAATATTAAACATTATAATAAAAGTATTTTAAAAAAAATTTTCTTTCTAAAACATTTGAAAAATTCTCGATCACTATTTTTTAAAAAAAACATTAGTATAAAAATATACGAAAACATTCATTTTTTAACTCTTACTTAAAGTCCGGTCAACTCTAATTATAAAATTAGATAGGATAGAGGAAGTGCATAGGGTCAATTCTCCTATGCATATATTCCTTTATGCCTTTTGGTCAAATTACGGTTGTTAATCTAAGCCATTAAAAAAATGAAAAAATATGTTCCTTTTGCCTTAAGTGGTGCCGTGGTGGTTGCAAGGTCTTGCATAGTATCACTCCTTGCCACCAATGCTTTTACATATATGCATGATCATAGTGATTTTGATGTATGTTCATATATATACACATATACACACAAGGCTGTCTAAATAAAATTAGAGATTTAAAATGAAACATAAAAATGAGGTTTTAATATATAATAAAAGTTATTTTTTTAATATATATATCTTTTTCATAATCATTTCATATTTTATAAAAAAATTTCTTATATAAAATACTATTATTTAAATTTTATTCTTTGATTGTTTTGAAATGTAAAATTATATATTATATTTATATAATTAATTTCATCTAATGTTCTTTTTCAATTGATAGAATAGCAAGTCCATTTTATTTTTTCTGAGACGTTGATAGATTTTATTAGTTTCAATTTTGAAAAACTTATTCTGGAAGAAGAAAAATAAATTTAAGAAATAAAATCTTGATTTATAGTAAAAGAGAATTAATGCTAATATTTAGTGATTAGTAATGAAAAAGAATGAGTGAGATAGAGTTTTGGTAAGTAAAAGAATAAGAACTAAAAGGAAAGTGGAGATTTAGGCCTATAATGTAAAACAAAAAAATATGCCTTATATATTTATTTTTGACCCCTAAAGTATAGAAGAAAATATATATAGGAGGACTCAAAATTTGGAGGCCTAAGGCGGTTGTTTTTCTTGGTTAAAGGTAGAGTCACTCTTGTATACATACATACATACATATATAAATTGATGAGTTTGAAAATGTTTCTAGTCAGAAAATTGGGTCGAGTTGAGTTTTGGGATTTAAGTTTCAAACCTCGTTTTAAAATTACGTAAGGGGTTAAAATTGTTGAAATAACTCCAATTAGTAATTGGGCTTTGGAGAAAAGGAGGTGAAAGAAATTGAGAGAATAGTAACAATAGAAAAAATGAGTGTGTAAATGAAAAACCCAAAAGTAACAGTATTTATAATTTATAGGTATTTGCTACTCAGCAAATAAATTATGATGGACATATATAGCTTAATTAATGCCTCCAAACTTCTATAATTCAATAGATGAAATAATTTGATCAATCAAATTGACCTGATTAAAAAGAATGTTTGTTTTTGAATGTTGGGAAAATATTACCTTTTTCAAATGTCAATTTTAGGATTCCACATCAACTATCATAAGACACAAAGTACTCTTCTACCTAATGGTAAGTTATATATCACCACATGTAATTATAAAGGTGGACTTCTCTCATCCAAGCTCAAACAACCAACACACAAGTCACATTCTTTGCATTCAACGTCATTGTAGTAAGACCAAGCTAGAAGCTTGTGGCCATTTTTGATGGTTATCACTTATCAACCGAGTCGAATATTTGGTAATATCTCACACCTTCAACATACACAAGCATACTCAATCAACATAGTATGGTACACATTGTTACC
>JACGDI010005741.1:363978-376692 GCA_014898725.1 Jacaranda copaia | reverse complement strand
TCCATGCACAAGCTTCCCATCTTCTTGTCTGGGGATGTGGGCAACCCCCCTTGCCGCACCTAGTGCAATTTTTAGTGTGGTCTTCCAATCTAATGGTTTCCTGCCAGAACGTCTACTTCCTGCAGAATTTGACAAAAGTGCATTAGGTCATATATGTCTCTGTTTTAAAAATTTATGTTTTGCTTACCATGTAGCATTGCAGATAGACTCCCCCGATTGTAATAATCATACACCAAGAGCTTTTCATCCTTAGAAGAGTAGTATGCCCTTAATTCTGCAATATTATTGTGCCCCAATATTCTTCCAATGACCTCCATACGTTGCTGAAATCCTTCTTTTGGAACAATCACTTTCCTCAGTCTCTTCACCACAACTGTGATTCCATTTTCTAATATTGCCTTATATGAAGTTCCAAGGTTTCCCTTTCCAAGGATCTCAACCGAAGCCCTCAACAAATACTCTAGGTCAAAGGCGTCATCACCACCCTTTAAAAAATCTATTTAAATCTTTTATTCCAATACATGTTACATCTCCTATTCTATTGTATAAATGTATGACACGTGTATTAAATATTTTCTTATAAAAATAATTGATTGAGATTCAAATACACTTATACATCACATTGGGATAGGAGATGAAACATGGAATGAAATAGAGAATCCAAAGTGTTGAAAAATACCATTTTATTCCATTCTGTTTCCTCAGAAATTTGACTTACCATATTCATCATAATGAAATCCTCTATCAACCTCACAACTTCAGATATTTTTGATCTTTTCTTCTGGGAATTTGCGACACAACTTATTCCTATATGTAACATCCTTACTATCTCTTTCTTTATACTAGGATCCTTCAGTAGATTAATATCAAACACTTTGTCGATCCACTACCAGGGACTGAGAGAATTGGCCAACTTTACCAGATCAACAGTTTCATGACCACTAGTACTGACTTGTACAGGGGACCTTCAAGTAAGAAGTTCAAGCAGAAGAACCCCAAAGCTATAGACATCGGATGCTTGGAATACATTTTTAGTATTCTTGACTTCTGGAGCATAACAGCCAGCAGTTGGCACGAATGTTGTTGTTATCAAGTCTGCCAAGCCAATATCCGATACCCAGCCATACCGCTCTGGACTAATAAAAATATTACAAGATTTAATGTTTCCATGGACAAGCTTCCCACCGTTTTGCACGTATATGTGAGAAATTCCCCTCGCTGCACCAAGAAGAAATATTCTCAGAGAATCAATAGAGAACATTTGGTGTGTTTCAAAGTTATAGATCAATAGGATTTGGTATTCTAGTTGATTGAAATTTCAGGGTTGAAAATTTGATCAAAGATGTCAAGAAGTTTACGATAATTGGGAAAGATTGGTAGCTGCAGTGCTGCCAACAGAGCTGCCCTGCCTCCCATGCCCATTCAAGAACCCCTGACCCCAAATCATCAGTTTCTTCAGATTTCAGTTCCAGTTTCCTCTTTTAAGTCCTCCAATTTCCAATTCATCTTTTGACTTTAAGAATACAAATCAAAGATGAGTTCCATTCCGAACATTTGCAAATAAGAGGCTTAAATATTGGTTCTTAATGAATCAAAGGCTCTAGCATTTCTACTACTCTTTCCATATTTGTTCTCTTCTTTGGATTGTTTTCCACACAAGATAGAGCTATATTCAGCATATCCTCCATCTCTTCCCTTAACTTAGTAATTCTGAGAAACCCTGAACCAAAGAATCAATCTTGGCTTCACACACTCGAAAAGCTAGCTTAAAAGGTGAAAATTGTCTAAAATCATATATATAAATCACTACTTATTTACTTAATTGATGATGTGATAATCTAACACCTATATATTCAAATACCAAAATTGTCCGGTCATCAGGAGCGTTGCAACATGCCCCAACGGCCGTACTGACGACTGGTGGTATTCATTGGAGACTTCTACTCAGAATTTGGACATGAAACTAATCGTTACTTTTATTCGGTAGAGGTGGCCTAAAGAGGACCAAAAGCTGATTATTCATTCAAATGAATGATAAACCAAATTAATTTTCTCCTTGCTTCAATAGAGAAAACAATGTAACAGCAGTAACATAGGGATAATTGCACTGTTATCCTTTATTCCTATAAGTAATTACACTAATTTAACCTTTTTAAAGAAAAATATTTTAATTGGTTAATAAAGATTGATTAATATTTTAACAAAATACAATAACGACATCTATTCAAAATCTTGTATCCCACATAAATCCCAGAATAAGACAACTAACATTCAGGTTGTTATCCAACATAAGAATTGATCTGAAAACTAGATTACCAAACGTGCAAGTCATGTCCCGGTTGACTTGAATAATTAAGAACCACTTGGAAGGTAAAACTACATTCACTTAACATCAACTTGTAGAGTGGTTAATTAATTTAATTGTATTGTCTTTATATATATAATATGAGTTTTAAACTTTAGATCTTAATAAATTCTTAATATGCATATTTATATAAATAAAAAACATTAACTTGAGATTAGAAATCTTCTAGAAGTTACCTAGATTTAATCATTATATAGCACTATCTTGGGGTTAAGCAGCTTGAAAAAGTATTTAGAATTAATTATATTTATTGTAGATAATCAATTATTTTTTTCACCTTTTGTGATTATGAAAACTTTTTCTTCAAATTAATCATTTTGTTCTCCGCCTAAAAAAGTTGAAAATAATCAATATTTATTTATTAAATAGTCATTATATATCTCAATAATTTTATACTATTTAGGATATGTATTTGTAATGTGTATATTGTAGAAATGTATTGATAATTAAACTTTATAAAGTTAAAAATTTGAGATATTTTAAACGCAAATATGTACCTCCACCAATTGATCACACTATTATGCATAGATCTTTGACTTTATCTCATGGAATACAACTAACACCATTGATTGTATCTTATTTTAAGATGATTTAAATAAATTAAAACACAACATCATCTCATCTCTATCAATTTCATGTCCCTTCTCTTTATTTTCCTAATAGCTATCATCCCTTCATTTATTACATTTTCTCTCTTTACGTATATAGTTGTTGCATTTACATTTCTCTTAATTTTAAATTTTGTGAAAAATATTTTGGTTAATAAAGTATAAGAACAACTAAGCTTTATACGTGATATACTCCACTTATGGTGTGAAATAGAAATTACTTTTATTTTTATTTTTTTTTGATGTCGTCGCTGTCATCGTGATTCTTCTTCTAAAACTTTAACAGAATGAAAATTCTGGTATATCTAATAAATTTTAGGGGGAATATTTTGGTAATTGAAAAAAGTAAAAACGAGAGGAGTTATTAAGTATGGTTAACCTTTAATTTAAATTCAAAACCAAAAAAAAAAACCCATCAAGATACTTTTGCAACGAAAATTTCTTGTTGGATGCTCTCAAATGAAAATAATTAAAAACTAGTTTTACTAAATCCGCTGTTAAAATTTAACATCAATTTGTAGACTTGAAAAATTTTATCAGTTTTGAAACTTTCTGATGAATTTTACTTGGTCTCCCAGTACTTCTATTTAAACCATCAATTCCAAATACTTGGAGGCCGGAGGCTAAAACGTAGCCACAATTTCCATGGAAGTTCAAGCGGGAGCTCGCAATTCTTAAGAACCTTCTGCCAGTTTTCTTTTTCCCTGTCGGGATAAAATCTCCTCGACTTTTTCTGCCATCTAAGTCTGTTCCTCTTCCAGGAGAGTTTCAATTCTTTTTTGTAGCCTGAAACAGGAAGAAGGAAAACAGCTTTGGAGTCCCCAATACATATACCAACTTTATATTGTTTTCAACTTATATATCTCAGCAGCCACCGACCGGCTTAACATTAGATGGGTTTTCGTTGAAACATTCCGACAACCTAAACTTTTTTTTTTTTTTTGGTTGATTTCAGGTTTAGACTCAAGGTTCTGCGTGATCGAAAATATCTGACTTGGACGACTCCGAGTAAAACGATCCTGGTGAATACCTTTGGACAGCTTGGACAGCTCGGGATTAAGTTGCTTGAATGTTTTAAAGTGGTGTATTTTTTATAAGTAATGTCGATCAAATGAGACCTCAGTAAATTTATGGTCCAATTGGTCGAAATGTGTAACAGTAAATGGGGCAAGGGTCAAATTCGTTAGTCAACTTTGCAAAAAGTTGGAGACAAGTCATCCTATGTAGGTTTGTAGTTTGGGGGTGCGAAGATATTAATTTAGAGAGTTTAGGACAAATCTAGTTTATGAGGTTGCATATTTTTTGATGGGGTTTCAAGTAGGCCACAAGACATTCATTTAATTAGTCCTCCTTGGCAAATGATTGGGTGTGCCATTGAGGTGGTCCACTTATTCTAAGTGGTGCTACTGGATCTTGCCTCGTGTTTTCATTCGAGGTTTATAGTATTGGATCTAATGTGATACGGTTGGATCAGAATCCGTGTAAAAAAGATGCAGATTTTTGGGATTTTTAAGTAATTTGAGTTATTTTAGGGTGTATTTTTGTCACTCCAAGCTCTTATCTACATCACCGAGATGTCTACAATCTATGATAACTGGGAGAGGCTGGTGGCAGCTGTTCTGCAGAGAGATGAGCTTTGGCAACTTTTTCATGCTGATAGCATCCCGTCGATGTCCTTGGCTGATAGTTCTAGTTTCAATTTGAGGTCACCAACTAGTGACCTGGCTGCCAGTCCTGGGATCCTGAGACCATCTCCCTCCAGGCATGTAATGTTGCAGAAGAATGAAGAATACGATCGTCTTGTTTTGGATTATAATACTATGATATCCACTTCAGTTGAGGTTGTCTCGCAAAGAGGGGTACTACTATATTTTGAATCGCTTAGAAAGCAGAAATTTGCAATTCACAATATGTCAGTAATGGCTGATGGGATCAAAACTGTGGTGAAGAGATAGAGGGGAAACTGGCTTATTTTTCTTTCAAGGATGAAATGCATATAATACACGAGTACCAAAGCCAGGGTATGGTATGCTCAAAGCTCTTATGTTTTTGCGGTTGTTAAATTGTTCTCTATTGATGAAAGTAAAAGTAAGGATTAGTTTCTTTGTCCATATTCTATATAAAGTTGATTGTATGGTACATCAACTGATATTACAATAATACGTAAATGAGTATTTTTCTAGTACAACCACTCTATTGTCCGTTTCAAGCAAACATGACCGACTCAATTCTTGATCATCTTCTAGAATTGTATAACTGAACTGCCATTGTCTGAATACTCATATGTCCATTAGCCTTGATAGTAATGGCTGAATCTATTACTACCTCGTCCATTGAATATGAGAGAGAAATTAAATGATGGTATAGCAATAATACTAGGAATGGTTAAATAGCAAAGATTATTCGATGATCTAAGGCTTTGTGCCCCTTTGCATGGAAGAAATTCTGCATGTATGTGTTTGACTGGGAATCCCGTCTAAGAATTGCAATATGTGTAGCAAGGGCCATTGCTAATGCCCACTCAGGGAAGCTTGCCAATGGAGATGTAAAAGCATCGGATGCATTTTTGGACGCACAAGATAACAGTGGCTTCTCTGATCTTGGCTTGGAAACCATGGCGGAAGCATCAATTGTCATTCCCACAGCAGGGTACTGTGCAACTGTGCTCCTGAAGTCACCTATAATTGTAACCCTTCCCAGAAATCTGATATCTACAGCTTTGGAGTGTTGCTGTTGGAACTTCTTACTGGAAAATTCTCCAGGAATGGCAGCGATGTTGACAACAGAATGAATCTAGTCAGATGGGCTACTCATAAGTTTCTTGAAGATGGAACCCGTATAGTGTTTGAATTTGTTCCTGTGAGGAATCCTGCTGCACTTATAGAAATGTGGAAGATGCTGCTAGTGGCAATGAGATGTGTTGAAGAAAATCCAAAGCAGAGACCAGAATTGTTTGATGTTTTGAAGATGATGGAAGATATAAAACCAGTCCATCCCATCAATGGCAACTGAAAAATTCAATTCAGGTGAAATATATCTATATCAGTCCAAAACTTCAATCTCTTGTCACTGTCTTCTTATTTTATTCTAACAGGAACTGGAGCTTTCTTGTCCAAAATGAAAGATTGGTTAGCTCAAGTAAGGTGCCCCCATCCTTTCCTTATTCAACTCTATTGGTTCTTTCTTGCTACTTGCCCATCCTGTTGATGGATAGAAAAATCAGCTGGAAGTTAATCTTTTAAAATCTAACCATGTTATGTTTAATTTTTAAATTGAGTCGGTGGGACATAGATTATCATAATCCATAAACTGTTGGCATATACGGTTGACTGTCTTGAAGCTTTTGTTGAATACCTTGAAGAGGATTCCAGGAAATTCTTTTATTTCTGAGTCAGTAGCCAAAGCGAATAATGCCTTTATATATCCAGGGCCAGCAGAAGAGCTCTTCAGTTTCAACGATTTTCATTCTCAAAATTCATATATATAAATTATCTAAGACTGTTGAGGTTGAAGAACTTGAAGCAAAAACCTATCTGATATGTCCAGGATCTATGACAGCTGGGAGAGGCTACTGGCTGCCGTCCTGCACAGAGAGCAGTTCTGGCAATTATGCCACAGTCACTCAAGATACTCCAGCGAAACATCGTCAGTTTCCTCAGATTTCAGCTCTATTTTCAGTTTGGATGATCCATTTTATCGGAATCCATCTTTCAACTTTCCCAACCCACAACAGGGATTACCTAAGCATGGTAATTCTCTTCCTTTCCAAACTTTGGCTAGTGTTAACACTAGTCCAAGGCCTGAAGAAAACCAAGACCCTGACCTTCTTGTATTTGCTGAGGATTCCCCTTTTGCATTTGGGGTCAAGACATTGTTAGAGGCTCCGTCCAACATTCTTGGGGAGGAAATACACACATTCGGACAGTCGTTTGTGATGAGCCCGAGAAAAGATGTTATGGTTGTTCTGAGGACATTGACGAAAAAGAAACTTCCACACAAGATTTTGGGGCAACAGATGAAGAACATTGGGAGTATTAAGCATGAGAATTTGGTTTATCTGAGGGGATACTATTTGTCTCAGGGCCTGGCGTTTGGTATTTATGATTACTTCAGTCAGGGAGGTCTGCATACAATGCTACATCGTATGTTGGAGGGCCATTTTTTTTTACCTTATTTGAATTCAATCTAACTCGACACTCTTTTTTTCTTTTTCATGCTTAATTTTACTTTCTAAATATCCAGGGAAAAAGGACCAGAATCGGGTCCCATTAGGCTGGGACACCCGGATCAGAGTTGCAACAGGTGCAGCAAGGGGCCTTGCTCATATTCACAAACAACGTGGTGGGAAGCTTGTTCATGGGAACGTAAAAGCTTCAAACATACGTGTTCCTCAACTCACAAGGATATGGCTGTCTGGCCGATCTCAACTTGGCAAATTTTGTGAATCTAAGTGCTCCAACAGTTATAACTCTCAACGGGTACAGGCCCCCTGAAGTAGCAAGAACTGTGTCTCAGGCTTCTGATGTCTACAGATTTGGAGTTTTTCGGTTCGAACTTCTCAGTGGAAAATCTCCTGTGCACACCACCAGTTGGGAGTACGGCCATTGGGCGCTTTATACTGCTTGCGATGACTAGACATTCTGGTGATTGATACTGGACTTCTAAGAATGACTGCACTGACGGAAGAGATACAGGATATGCTGAATATAGCTCTTTCTTGTGTGGAAGATGATCCATAAAAGAGAACAAATATGGAAAGAGTAGTAGAAATGTTAGAGAGTTTGGTTCGTTAAGAACCAACAATATTTTTTATTTGACTTCTCTGAATGGATTCTTGTGAAAATCCCGAGTGTGTTTGCTTTCCTCATTATTTGAGTCTGTTAGTTGCAGAAGTTTGGAATTGAAGAGCCTGAACAGACTTGAAAAATTCATCGTCTTTTGTATTCTTAAAGTCAAAAGAAGCATTGGAACATAAAGGGCTTGAAAGACGAAACTAGAACTGGAATGTGAAGAAACTGATGATCTTGGGCCAGGGGTTCTTCAATGAGCATGGCATATTTGCCAGAGCAGCTCTGTCGGCAGCACATCAGGTACCAATCTTCCCCACTTACTATAAATTCTAGACATCTCTGATCCAATCTTCAAACCTGAAATTCCAACTACTAACTAGGATACCAAATCCTATTGGTTTGTAACTTTTGAGACACAAGCCAACATTCTTGGAAATGTCCTCTGTTGATACTCTGAGAATATTTCTAGTTAGTTCGTATTAAATCATTGATATTACTAAACATTCAGTAGTCATATGATTTAATTCATAACCTTAGTTTGCAGGATCCACTTCTTGGAAAAGCTGTCTAGGTTGTCAGAGACGATTTTTTAGTGTAGAAAATGTTTATGCATTTCCCATCTCTTTCTTTGGTTTTCTTGAGCATAGAGGAACTTCCATGATGTCAATATCAAATTCTTTTTTTAAAATACACTGCCAAACAAAGAGTATTAGAATTCTGTGTTCAAATTACAATAATGCAAGTGGTTCAATCAAATTCGCCAATTTCTAAGTAGTTCAATCATATTCTGGTGGCAGCTGTTTTGAAGAAAGAGCAGCTTTGGCAACTTTTCCATTCCCGCGCAAGGACCCCCAGTACACTGTCTGAAGTGTCGGATTCCAGTTCAAGTTTGGATTTGAGTTCTCCACTCCATCATGTGCCCTTTAAGTCCTGGAAGTTCATCGCTTCCCAAGCTGGTATTTACTGCAAAATTTAGTCCAGCCTTTGAACTTGAAGAATTGTTGAGGGCTTCTGCAGAGTATCTTGGGGAGGGAACATTTGGGTGTGCTTATGTTGCTACTCTTGATAATGGGATAAATTTATGAAGAGACTGAAGCCGGTAAGTGTTTCTGAATGACAGTTTAGGCGGCACAAGGAGACTGTAGGGAATACGTGGAACTTAAATGTTGCCACATTAAAGGGTTACTATTCTTCCAAGGACGAAAAGCTTCTGTTGTATGATTATCACAGTAAAGGAAACTTGTTTCAATTGTTACATGATATGTCGTTGGACTCTATTAGAACTTGTATTTTTCGTTGCTGACTTGTTTGTTTTTGTGAATGCTTCAAGAAAAATGATTTCTGCAATGTTCTTCTTAAATTGCACTTGGGATATTAGATTTAGGGGGTGTTCAACTAAACTTATCTAAATAAACTTACAAGTTTCAAAATTTGGTCTGTCAAATACTTCAAAAACTTATTTTCAAAATAAAATTTAACATTTTATAAGCTCTAAAATTGTTTGGTAACATGTTTTGAGAGCGCTCATCCAAGGACCTTCTCCAGCATTTCGGACGCAGGTTTAGTCTTGATCATCAAGTCTTATAAATTTGCTACTTTTAACCATATATGTGTCCTCAATTCAGTTAACCAATCAACAGGAGAAATTTGAGAACTTTATATGATGTGATGTATCATCTTCATGTTTCAAGAAAGAAATGGACAGAATCGGGCTCATGTAGAGTGGCCAACCCGATTGAGAATTGCGCTTGGTGGGCAGCTTGTCCATGAAAACATTAAATCTTGATGGTGCAGCTGATTTGTAGTGCAAGAATTCATGAGATAATGCCAAATCGATGGAAGAAGACAAAAATTAGATGTTGAAGGTAGATGTGTTTCAGCTGTTAAAACTGAAATTCCACTGATTATCGTGGTTTTGGTGGCACTCAAATTTGTGATTCTGATTTCCTGTCAATTGTTTTGGAATTAGATAATCTGTGTATAGAGTTGGAAAATTAATTATTATAAAATCATTATGTCCATACTTTGAAACACAAAATTGCAACTAATTCCTTTTGGTTTCAAAACTTTTCTAGAAAAATATCTGGAAAATAATATTTTAATTTTGTTTGATATTTTTTTTTTTGAAATACTTCTGTTGAATATATTATACAATTTTTTTTTTTTGTTTAGACAAATTTTATCACACTATTTACCATAATGTAACTTAAATTCTTTTAATACATTTAGTAATTTATAATGAATTATTCTTAAATAATATATAAAATTATTAAAAGAAAAACAAATATAAAATTTCAATATAAGTTTTTATATATCTTACTTTGATTATCCATAAATTTTCTCTCATTTAAGCATTCCAACTTCCAAAAGTTTCTTTTTGCTACATGGACATAAACGTCTTTTGCCATTTCAATTAAACATTCTTAGATCCCTTTTGGGTATGTCTTCAAAGTCATTTTTTATTTTTGGCCAAATTCAAAAAATGAAAAGTTCGTTATGAATTTAAGTTTAAAAATGGAATGTTGTTTGGATATTTTATTTAAAATAAAATGATTGTGTAGTGTTGAAAATGAAATGTATTTGGATGTTATTGTCTTTTTATATTAAAAGTCATACAAATAGAAGTAAGGAAAAATATGATATGAAAATGGAGATAGAATGTGTAAAAGTGTGTTTGGCAAAATATTTATATACAAATAGAGGTGTATAAATAGATAAAAAATTATATATAATGTCCATATTCAATTCACTTATTGTTATTGTCCTCATATTTTATGTGTATTAGAGTTCAAATAATCACAAATTTTTATGCGAACATATGTTGAAAAGTGAAAAAAAAGGTTGCATATATATAGACTCCAATTAGAGGTGTAAACGGATATTAAATGGATCGGATACACTGTTTTCATATTTGTATCCGTTTAACTTTTTGAATATTCAGATACGAATACGGATTTTACGGATATTAAAACATAATATTCGAATTCTTATCCGTCGGTTATCGATCGAATTTGGATATATTCATATTCGATTATAATTATTCAAATTTATTTATATTTTATTAAACTTATCCATATTCGAATTATTTTTTATATTCATATTCAATGATAATTATTAAATATCTATTTACAAATATTCAAATACATAAATTTATGAACTTATAACAAATATATATTTTAATTAATAGGAGGAATTATATAATTTCATTAAAAAGAAAGCAATTAAACAAATAGAATAATTTTTAATTAATAATTGACTTATAATAAATTATTAGTACTTAATAATAATAATAATAATAATAATAATAATGACATTTAAGTATATTAATTATAAAATTAATAAATAATAATTGTGTTGATTAACTTAATTCTTCAATTTTTTCTCCATATTACAATAATTTTTTAAATTTATTCTTTTTTTTTCTTTCCAATTCTTTAGTTATAATTTATATATATACATATATAGATTATGAGATTTTATTAAAAAGTATAAATAATATATTATTTAATAAATATGTATTTTGAGCGGATATTAAACGAATTGGATACGTATTTACTATATCCTTATCCATTTATAATCAGATATTTACTAATCAATACAGATAATATCTGTTTTAAATAGATGCGAATAAATTTAGTATAAATGGATATGAATACGAACGATAAACGAATTTTCGAATATCCATTCAATAATATTATCTAATAAAATGAGGGGAATTAGAATCATAGTATAAGAAAAAGAAAAAGAAAAAGAAAAAATTAAAAAAGAAAAAGAAAATCAATAATTAGTAATTAGCATCAATAGAGAGTGCGCCAATGTTGATTTCTAGATCTACTTCACTCGTGCCACAAATTTAATTTCCAATCGAACATTCTAAGTCCGCAGCTTCGGAAAAGAATGGAGAAGACGAAATTCGTAGAGGAACTCGTGAGGGAATTTTCTTGTCTTCAGAGGATTCACCAACACTCTCCAGGCTTTCGAGAAAGAGGTAGCAACTGATATTGGCAAGGGATTTCAAGTCGACTAGATTTTAGACCTAATTTTCTCTGTTTATATCCCCAAGTTCGAGGCCGATAAGTTGGTTAATCTGCTCAGCTTTTTCAAAAACTGCATTTCTTATTCCGATTCAAATCCGATTTCGTTTATATCGAAATTGGACCAATCAGTTCTGCGTTATTACATCTTTAATACGCTGAAATGTGGAAGGAAAAACATAGTGTCGGAGTTTTTGGCAATGATTTGCTGCGAAGAGATGATAGTTGGAGTTCATTTTATTACTCATTTTTATAATAAATTTGTTCTTCAGGGGCTGGTTTCGTTAATTTTGTTCCTTGCAGCAATTCCGGATTTGCAGAATTCGCATTTGGATCCGCAGTTTCGCGTGTACTTTTCTGAGGAGTGCTTCCGTTCTTTACACCTTTCTATTAGGAATTTCTTGAGTGAGATTTTTAATGGTACTCATATCCTTCGGATTGATTACAGTTACTCTTTTTCTTGCACTTCATGATTTAAGTAACATTTTAGCTTCCTGAAGTTGTTGGACTTTATTTTTATTGTTATTATTATTTTTGTTTCAATTTTTGATTAATGAACTAGTGAAGCGACTCATTTTTCCTCGATTTAGAGTAATATTACTTCTGTGTTTCTAGCTCCTAAAGCATGCTTAATGCCAACATATCCTGCTTGGCAAAATGGTAAATAAATGAAATGGAAAGGATACCTTATTTGCAGCACTTTCTTTTAGATCTGCAGTACTTTCTTTTGGACTTGCCATTCCGTGAAAATTTGCCCATGGAATCAAACAGGACCGATGTGTCTGGTTAGTGTTTATGGTGCAAGGATTTTGAAGACATTTTCTCAGTTTTAACACTTCATCTATTTTGTCTGTCATGAGGGTCACTTTCCATCTTTTTCTCTAATACCTAGAGATGCATAGTGCATTCCTATACTT
>JACGDI010005741.1:312763-324413 GCA_014898725.1 Jacaranda copaia | reverse complement strand
GGAGTACCAACAAATGGATTTCTGCAAATATATAAAAAGGTGGTTATGGAATTGGGACAACACTTTTTTCAGTTGAGGATCAATCCAAACAATTTAAGATTCGTGAGAGTTTCGATTCTAATGAATTAATTCGAATAAAGATTTTTGAAAGGCAAATCTTTCGAAACATTTTGGAAGATTCAACTTCTCTGGTTGATATTTGCATAGCACAAATGAGGGAATTGGTATTTTCCTTAGCTTATCGATGTACCCCTGCCCTGTTGAAGACCAGTTCTAAAAGGGATACTGTGAACCGTCTCAAGGGAGAGGTTAAGCAACTTAGTCTCAAGTTATCATAAGTTCAAACATTGTTGGAGGAAAAAGAGGCACTATTATGTCTGTCACGGAGGTGAACTTGCTATTCATGCTGAAATTCATTTGGTACAAAATACAATTTTTTATGGTATTTGGATTGTCGTTTTACAAAATACAAACATGCAAAAGGTCAGAGGAGAGGTTTTCAAGTGATATATACAAAATTTTGTTCTTCTATATATATTTTCTATCAAACTGTAGAAGCCAAAATAAAAGAGCAAAACAGAGGCACTCCCAAGGACAACCTTCAACTTTGAATTGTCAATATGGCAGAATGGTTTTTGCCTGTGCATACAGAAAAGTGCCTAAACGATATGAGATCATTAATTAAGAAACAGTCTTAGAATCTTATTTCAAATTTAATGATCAGTAATATATGGGGATAATTTTAATTTTTGTCACCTAAATTTGCCACTAATTCAATTTACGTCCCTATGTTTGAAGTAATTTCACATTATGTTATCAACCTTTCATAAATTAGTTTAATGTTGTCTTGCCGTCAATTGTTCTGTTAAATGACAACTGCAGAAAATTGGACAGAACAATCTAGCGCCTTTTTTGGCTGTTTTCAATCTCTCTCCCGCCCCTCCTCCTTGGTTAGTCATTTTTCAACCTTTTTTCATTTGCAACAACCAAAAATGACTTCTTTCTCCTCTCAAAGTAGATCTGAGTAGATTTGGGATATAACCTGAAAATGTGCCCCTGAAATCACAGACATCACAAAAATGTCCCAAGCTTCTGATGGGTACAGCTTTGGAGTTGTGCTACTTGAACTTGTCTCTGGAAAGCAACCATCACACTTCACAGACGGTGGCAAGACCGTCTCACTAATCAGGTGGATTGAATCTGTTATCCGTGAGGAGTGGGATTTTTAAGTGTTTGACGAGCTTCTGAGATATCAGCGTGATCATGAGGAGGCAATGGAGCAACTGCTGCAAGTTGCATTGGGTTGTGTTGAAACTGTCCCTGAGCACAGACCTAGAATGGATGTAGTGAGGAAGCTGGAGGAGATAGTGATGTTGAAACAGTTAGCAGTTCATCTGTCGAATCAACATTGGAAGATATATCGATGTCCGCACCTGCACCAAGAAGTTGTGTATATGTTTGGAGAAGTCCTAGTTTTCGAAGCTGAAATTTATGACAACATTTGAAGTTTTCTCTTCTTCTCTCATCTAATAATTAATTACATGTGCATGAACATTAGAGTTTGACTGGTGTAGGATATATAAGAATGTAACATGATCCTTAGTTTAATTCCTTAGACAGATTTCACGGGCACAAAATGCATTGGTGGCATAATGATCATAAAAACAATGTCAAATGAGTGACCCACAAATTACAACGATGGTTTTGATTGGAAAGTTCCTCCCTGTTGCGTTTGCAAAGCACAAAACTCTTATTTATTCTATTGATAGTGCCATTTTGGAGCTGGTTTTTGTAACCATCCATCAAAACTCTTGGTTATTATATTGATAGTGCCATTTTTGGAGCTGGTTTCTGCAACTATCCATTAAACCAACCATCGCCAAGGACATTCATGTTATATTGACAAATCCAAAGACGGATGGAATTTTGAATGAAATTCAATCGCCATTTCTCATCAATTTTGCCTATAGAACTTGACAAAGTAAATTCTATACGAAGGTAGCATTACTCATATTCTAGATTTATTTTTGTGATGGATTTATTTCACAAATCCGCTAGCTTTGTAATTGATTATTTTTGTGACGAAAACAAAATGCATCACAAAACTAATTTAGTAATGAAATTTTCGTCACTGATCAAATAATCATATTTAAAGTTATAAAATTTGTTACTGACTCTTCATATCAATATACACTCTTCAATCTATCACAAGTATTATTACAAGCACATAATTTTGCTCAATTTTTTAAATTTGTTTGCAACCCATCAAAATAGGAGTGGCAATCGTATCGTGTTGGGTTGTTTCATATCAGGTTGAGATGAGAATATCACAAAATTTTGCTTAACCCAAACCCAATTCAATAGGCCTCAGCCCGAACTCAACCTGAAAGTTTTTGTATCAATCCGAACCCAACTCATTTCAACATATGATTATTTTTCATTAATAATTCATCTAAAAAAACCTACACATTCTATGTTCAACTAAAATCTTAATAAAATAATCAATTTATACCAAAATTTTGAGAAAAGTCAACTCATACAAAAAATTTAGAAAAAGTCAATATTATACTCTAACAACCCAACTTTTGTACCATATAGCAATTTGATAATTGGACTTCATTTAATTTCCTCTATAACATCAATAATATGCAAATTTTCATGTTAAACCAAAAGTTTTACACACCGTAATTTTAACAATAATGAAGTCGAATTTCAGTAAAAAAAAATAATTTGTCCCATTTAATGATTAATAATCATCCCAACATCACCAAGTAATCAAAATTTACGTAGTAAATAATTATTATTATTTCTTACAAATCAATCTAGAGTTAAATTGTTCAAAAATGACAAGTCATTACTTAAAAATGCAAAAAATATAGGGTTATTATGGTGTTACCGGGTTATTATCTGGTAACCTGAAACCCAACCCGAACCAACCTATAATTTTTGTGTTATTTATCAGGTCGACCCAACCCAATAACCCCCAACCCAAACCCAATAATATTGTATCCATTCATATCATGTTATTATGTCATGTCAAAAATTACCACCCCAACATCAAAATTCATCACAACTGTCTTCAAAATGTGACGAAACCCTCTCATCCTAATTTTTTCATTAGTAGTGGGGTGTTTTCTTGTAGTCCTTAACATTAAAGACTAAAAAAGCTTTCAAGTGATTAGTTGGTTTAATGACACCATTATTACACATATAAAATTGAAGTTGTTGAGTGGTTAGTTGGCTCAGTGCAATTGCCCTAACACATATATAACTATGAGGTTTATGATTCAAACCCTAATGAGTTTTAGATGTATGTGCGTATGTAAATATTGATAAATAAGTGTAAAATTTAGAATTTGAATTTTTTAACGAACTTTTGAAGTGCAAATTGAAAGAATATATATAGATAAATATATTGAAAATTAAATTTTATAATCTTGAAAAATTCAAATATCTTAAATGCAAACATCATATCCTTATTTCAAGATAATTTAAATACATTACCCATCAACATCCTGTCATCTTTATCAATCTCTCCCTGATGTCCCTTCTCTTATTTTCCTCGCAATTAATTATCGTTCGTTCACTTTATTACATTTTGTCTCATTATATATATAATTCTTACCTTTGCATTTCTCTCAATTTAAATTTTGTAAAAATTACTTTGGTAATAAAATATAAGAACAACTAGGTTCTAAGTGAAATCCAAAAATACAGCACAGGTTAGATTCTGAGAAATGATCAGGGGGTCGTTCATGCTGCGGCTGCTATCGCTTTATTGGAGTTGTTCATCCATTGCTGGCAGAAGCTGTGTCTTTTAGAGAGGCTCTTCGTTCAGTTAAGCATCAGAGATTTTCAAATGTTTTGTTTGAATTGGATGCTTTAGTTGTCGCAAAAGCTATTTGGAATGATTGTGATGACTTGTCTTAAGAGATACTTTTGAAATGAAAAATTATTTTTGGATGTTCTTAAATGAAAATGATTGAAACTTTTCTGATATATTTTTTTTCTCCCAGTGCTTCCAATTTAAACCAACAATATCAAATAATTAGGCCAATACGGATGTGAGAATTGCCTCCAAATCTACTGAGTGCATTCTGAAATTGGACTATGTTCAACTTACCCAAAAGCAAAATCCAATTGATGCACATGAGTTCTTTTACCAAAGTTTATATAGTACTCTTTCTTTCAATATTTAGTTCATGTGGAATTAGGTATCACAATTGTTACAAGACTGAATCAAGGGCAGAAAGCTTGAAGGAAAGAAAGCAGGAATGAAGAAGAGTTAAGACTGAGTCTGAGCGTATGGAGGAAGTAAGGAAAATATTATCTGTATATTCACTATGCAAGGAATGCACAATGATTTTATACAATGTGTATGGGAGTCGGCACAAAAAGAATTAACTGAATTCTTCACAAATTGCGGACACCAACAATAAAGGAATAAGAATATGCCAGTATATGCCTAATGCAGCCTAAGCCCTGACAGAATAAAAAGAGAACAAAAAAAGATGACATTTTCTAAATTTGATGCACTAAAAAACACGGACAAAACTTTCACTGAAGTCCACGCAGGAGCAATTCTTGAGAACCTTCAACCAGTTATCAGGGAAACTTCTGCATCTTTTGTTTTTCCCTGTCCGGTTAAAACTCCTTGAATTTTTCTTCCAGTCTTTTGTCTGTTCCTCTTCCAGGTGACACTCCATTCCTTTTACAGCCAGAAACAGGGAATACGGAAAACAGCTTTGAAGTCCCCATTAAAAATATCAACTTTATATTTTAGAAAGGTTTTTGTTGGAACTTCCTGACAACCTGAACTTTTTTTTTTGGTGATTTCAGGTTTAGACTCAAAGTCCTGCCTGCATGAAAATATGTGGCTGGGAGGACCTCGAGTAAACTAATCCTTGTAAATTACCTCTGCACAGCATCAGATTAGTGTGTGGCCTTTTCCTCAGTCACTGTCCTTTTTCAAGTTGTTTGAATGTTTTAAATAAGTTCAAACAGAAATGTCTAAAATCTATGATAACTGGGAGAGGCTGGTGGCAGCTGTTTTGCGGAGAGATGAGCTTTGGCAACTTTTTCATGCTGATAGCTTCCCGTCAGTGTGCCTGGCTGATAGTTGTTCTAGTTTGAATTTGAGGTCACGAACTAGTGACCTGGCTGCCAGTTCTTGGATACTGCAGGGACTGGCTTCCTCCAGGGAAATTGTACTGTTGCTCGAGGATGAAGAATATGAGGAAGAAGCTTCCAAAGATGATCTTGATTCCGATTATGAAGCTGTGCTATCAACTTCTGTTGAGGTTGTCTCGCAAGGAGGAATACTAGTGCATTTTGAAACGCTTGCAAAGGATAAATTTGCAATTCTATATAGGTCAGTATTGATGGATAATGAGATTAAAGCTACTCATGTGGTGAAGAGATTGAGGGGTGCTTCTCGTGTATCGGAGCAAGATCTTGAAGAAAACATGGAGGCATCCAGAACTATTAATAGGGAGGAAGATGTATATATGGCTCCCAATCAGGCTTATTTTTCTAACAAAGATGAAATGTTCATAATGCACGAGTATCAAAGCCATGGTATGCTCGAAGCTCTTCCTGTAATTCAATAAATTTTTATTTCAAAATTACAAATACTTCTTTTATAATTTACTTTCATACACTTTACTCCCAACTGCCCAATGTCAATTAATCTACCATAATTTGATGTCGTCAACACTAAATCTTAATGAACCTTTCAAACTATTCCCAAATATTGATAAGATCAAGAGAACAGTTGAGAAAGAGGACGGAGGGAGAACAATCAATAGAGAGTGTAGTAGAGAATGATCTAAGAGACAACTTTTTAAATTAAAAGAGCTACAAGAAAAAGAGAGAAGTGATGATGAGTTTTTTTGGGTTGAAAACCTCCATAATATATATAAACAGGAAATTATATATTTATCCTATTAAAAAGTATTTGTTTTACATATTTTTTATAATTTTATTAGAGTTTATTGAAGGTTTGTCTGAAATTAAATTTCATTAACATTGACCAAATTCCAACGGCAAAGCGCTTATTTATAATTTTGATACTAAAAGGCAACGTTTATCCCTATGTTATTGTTGTTAAATTGTTTTGTCTATTGAAGCAAGGAGAAAATTAAGTAGGTTTATTATTCATATGAATGAACAATCAGCTTTTAGTCCTTTTTAGGCCACCTCTACCAGATATAAGTAATGATTAGTTTCATGTTCAAATTCTATACAAAGTTGAATCTTATCAGTAGTTAAAACAGTCAAGAATGTTCAATGATCTAATGCTTTGTGTCCCTTCGCAGGGAAGAAATTTCAAAGGTATCTGTTAGAGTGGGAATCCCGTCTAAGAATTGCGATTTGTGTAGCAAGGGCTATTAATGCTGATATCCACTCACAATGTACCCATTCCCAGCAATCCAATATCTACAGTTTTGGAGTGTTGCTTCTAGAACTTCTTACTGGAACATTCCCCAGGAATGTCGGCAATGTTGACAATAGAATGCACCTTGTCAGATGGGTTACTCGTAAGTTTCTTGAAGCAGGGACCCTTATAGTCTTTGAATTTGTTCCTGTAAGGAATCCTACTGCACTTATAGAAATGTGGAAGGTGTTGCTTGTGGCAATGAGATGCGTTGAAGAGAATCCAGAGCAGAGACCAGAATTGTCTGATGTTGTGAAGATGATGGAAGATATTAAACCTATCTATTGCCAGTACTCAGTTTATCACTCTGCTATCAATGGATGGTAGGATTGTTGAGGAGTGAGGACAGAGGACTCCCCTTTTGCATTTGAGGTCGAGACATTGTTAAAGGCTACTCTTGACAATCTGGGGGAGGAAATATACACATACGACAGTCGTTTGTGGGTTGGTCAGGAGATTGATGATAGGGAAACTTGCACAAAAGATTTTGGGGCAACAGATGAAGATCATTAGGAGTATTGAGAATGAGAATTTGGTTAATCAGAGGGGACACTACTTGTTACTTGTCTAAGCGAAGGACATTTGGTTACTTCAGTCAAGAAACTGTGTCTACAATGCTATATGTTATGTTAGAGGACCTGCAGTCGCCAGTCCCGCCATTGGGCGCGCTATAATGCTCGTGATGACTGGACGGTTATGGTATTTGAATATACAGCGTTTCTAAGAATTACTAAGTTAAGAGAAGAAATGCTGGATATGCTGAATATAGCTTTGTCTTGTGTGGAAGATGATCCAGAGAAGAGAGCAAATATGGAAAGAGCAGTAGAAATGCTATAACCTTTGATTCTTTAAGAACCAATAATATTTTTTATTTGACTTCTTTGAATGGATTCTCGCAAAAATCCCAAGCGTGTTTGCTTTCCTCAGTATTTGAGTCTGTTATTTGCAAAAGTTTGGAATGGAAGAAACTCAGCAGACTTGAAAAATTCATCATCTTTCGTATTCTTATGGTCAAAAGACGCATTGGAAATAAATGACTTTTTGCTGGAACTGAAATCTGAAGAAACTGATGATCTGTGGCCGGGGATTCTTGAATGGGCATGGCATATTTGCCAGAGTAGCTCTGTTTGCATCACAGCGGCTACCAATCTTTCCCAATTATCATACATTCTACACATCTTTGATCAAATTTTCAACCCTGAAATCCCAACTAACTTGGATATCGAATCCTATCGTTCTAAGATTTTTGAGACTCAAGCCAACATTACACGGTACAATTAACACCAAAATGTCCACTATTGATTCTCCGAGAATATTTCTTGTTAATTCTGTTGAATGTGCTTGAAATTTAAGTTAAAAATGACGAAATAACGAGAAACAATAGAAACGGTGCAGAAACCGCGACCGGGCAAAAGTGGGCACGCCGGGGCACACAACAGTGCCCTCCAGCGGGACGCCGCACACACGGGTGCGAAAAAGCACCCGCTGGGCTCTGGGGTTCGCGCATGGGGGGTGCCCTAGTGCCTGTCAGGAACACGCCCACGCTTGGGCGCCCGCGGCCAGCGCCCAGGCGGGGAGGTACCGCCCAAACTCGGCAGTTTACATGTTTTTTGATCCAAACACATATTTAAGCGATTTTTTTCCTCTATTTTCAATTTATGACCCTATTGAAGATAGCTCTAGACTTTTCTCTTTAACAGAGGCTTGAACAATGGAATTTGGTGTTCTCTTGAGATTTGTGGGCTTTAATTCAGAAACCTAATATGCAGGATCTACTTCTTAGAACAGCCATCTTTCTAACTGGAAAGCTGCATTACAATTGCAATTGGTGCAGCGAAGGATGATGCTCACATCTACACAAAATGTGGGGAGAAACTAGTCCGTGGAAACATAAAGTCCTCGAATGTTTTTCTCAACTCCCAGCAGTATGGCTGTGTCTGATTTTGGTTTGGCAAGCGTGATGTTAAAGGCATCAAGCATATGATTTCACAATTGTGTCTTGGGAAATGTAAGTGTACTGCTTTGGAACCATGTTGGTAGAACTTCTCACAGGCAATCACCTAGTAGGTCACAAGGTTTTGAGGGTGATCTACGCATAGTCATATGGGTTCGTTCCATCAAATCCGAGGAATGGACTTCTAGGTTGTTCGATTAGAGCCTTAGAAGATCAATCAGAGATTATTTTAGTGTAGAAAATGGTTATGGATTTCCCATCTCTTTCTTTGGTTTTACCTGAGCATTCTGCAATTTTCTAAAGAAAAGACAAACAAACTTCCACCATGTCAATATCAACTTCTTTTTTTTTTATTGACACTACCAAACAAAGAGTACTAATAATGGTAGCAGTTCAATTATCTTACTTCAATTTCCAAGCATACCAATCATCTATTAGCACTTTCAGAGCACAAAAGCATAGGCAGATGGCCCAAATCTACGACAACTGGGAGAGGTTGGTGGCAGCTGTTTTGAAGAAAGAGCAGCTTTTGCAACTTTTCCATGATCACTCAAGAAGTCCCAGTATACTTTCTGAAGCATCGGACTTCACTTCCAGTTTAGATCTGAGTTCTCTACTCCGTCATATGCCCTTTGACTTTCTAAGTCCTGGAAGTTCATCTTCAGCTGCAAAGTCAGGAGAAGTGCTTCCCAAGCTGGTATTTACTGCAAAATCTAGTCAAGCCTATTAACTTGAAGATTTGTTGAGGGCTTCTGCAGAATATCTTGGGAAGGGAAAATTTGGGAGTGTGTATGTTGCTGCTCTTGATAATGGGATAAGAGTTGTGGTGAAGAGACTGAAGCCAGTGAGTGTTCCTGAACGAGAGTTCAGGCAGCACATGGAGATTGTTGGGAATATCCGGGATGTAAATGTTGCACAATTAAAGGGTTACTATTCTTCCAAAGATGAGAAGCTTATGCTATATGATTATTACAGTGAGGGGAACTTATCTCAATTGTTACACCGTATGTCATTCAACTCTGTTAGAACTTCCATTTGTCGTTGCTGATTTGTTTATTTTTGTGAATGAATATGCTCTAAGAAAAATGGTTTCTGCAATCTTTTCCTTGAATTGCACTTGGGATGTTAGATGTATAGGGTGTTCAGGTAAGCTTATTTACATGAATTTGTAAGTTTCAAAACATTTTATACCATATCTTGAGGAGTGCTAATTTAAAGCCCTTCTCAAACATTTCAGATGCAAGTTTAGTAGTGAATATACTCTTGATCACAAGTCTTAAAAATTTACCATTTTAACCATATATGTGTCCTCAATTCAGTCAACACAATAACCACCAAACAACAGGAGAAATTCGAAAACTTCATATGATTGGATGCATCTCTTCTCCATGTTTCCAGGAAGAAATGTTCAACACAATAATCAGGCTCGTGTAGACTGGCCAACCCAATTGAGAATTGCACTTGGTGCATCGAGGGGAATTGCTCACATACACGCCCAAAAGCTTGCCCATGGAAACATTAAATCTTGTAATATTTTTATTAGTCCAGAGCGGTATGGCTGGGTATCGGATATTGGCTTGGCAGACGTGATAACAACAACGTTCACACCAACTGCTCGCTGTTATGCTCCAGAAGTCGAGAATACTCAAAATGTATCCCAAGCATCCGACGTCTATAGCTTTGGGGTTCTTCTGCTTGAACTTCTTACTCGAAGGTCCCCCGTACAAGTCAGTACCAGTGGTCATGAAGCTGTTGATCTGGTAAAGTTGGTTAATTCTGTCAGTCGTAGGGAGTGGATGACTAAAGTATTTGATATTGATCTACTGAAGGATCCTAGTATAAAGAAACAGATAGTAAAGATGTTACAAATAGAAATAATTTGTGTAGCAAAATCCCCAAAGAAAAGACCAAAAATGTCTGCAGTTGTGAAGATGATAGAGGATATCACTATGATGAAAATGGGAAATCAGGTTTCTAGGGAAACAGAAAGGAATAAACTGGTGTTTTTTGAGGATAGTAATGACAAGTTCGACCTAGAGGATCTGTTGAGGACTTCGGCTGAGGTCCTTGGAAAGGGAAACCTTGGAACTTCAAATAAGGCAATATTAGAAAACGAAAGCATAATTGTCGTGAAGAGATTGGGGAAAGTGCTTGTTCCAAGAGAAGAATTTCGGTGACATATGGAGTTCATTGGAAGGATATTGGAGCACAATAATATTGCTGAATTAAGGGCATACTACTATTCTAAGGACGAAACGCTCTTGGTGTATGATTATTACAATCAGGGGAGTGTATCTGCCATGCTGCATGGTAAAATTTTAAAATAGAGATATACATAATCTAATGCATTTTAGTCTACTTTGCAGGAGAAAGACCTTTGTATTGGAAGACCCGACTGGAAATTGCAGTGGGTGAAGCAAGGGGAGTTGCTCATATCCACAGACAAGATGGGGGGAAGCTTGTGCATGGAAATATAAGAACCTCAAACATTCTCCTCGACAAATAAAAGTATGTGCGTGTTGCCGATGTTGGATTGGCAACAATATTGTCGACCCCAACAACATTGTCACTTATGTGGGAGGCTAAATACTGTGCCCCTGAAGTCATCGACATCAAGAAAATGTCCCAAGCTTCTGGTGTGTATAGCTTTGGAGTTGTGCTACTTGAACTTATCTAGGGAAAGAAACCATTACACCACACGGATGATGGCGAGACCATCTCACTAGTTAGGTGGATTCGGTCTGTTATCCGTGAGGAGTGGGTTGTTGAAGTGGTTGATAAAGAGCTTCTGAGATATCAGCATGATGAGGAGGCAGTGGTGCAACTGCTGCAAATGGGGATGGACTGTGTTGTTACTGTCCCTGAGGACAGACCTAAAATGGCTGATGTAGTGAGGAAGCTGGAGGATATTAGTGAAGTTGAAACGGTGAGCAGTTCATCTGTTGAATCAACATTGAGAGATCTATTAATGTCCACTCCCGCTCCATGAAGTTGTGTGCATTTGCAGAAGTCTTAGTCTTCTAAGCTGAAATTTATGACAACATTTGAAGTTTTCTCTTCTTCTCTCTTCTAATAATTAAGTACATGTGCATGAACATTAGAGTTTGATTGGCGTAGGATCTATAAAAAGGTAACATGATCTAGGGTCATCACAAGATCGTTCAGGGTTAGTCTATTCTTTTAGCTGCGGTCGAACGACAAAGATCAAAGAGGTCAGAGATGCTGGTTAAGTTGAAGTTATTGTTTCTTTTTTTTTTTTT
>JACGDI010005741.1:293372-312568 GCA_014898725.1 Jacaranda copaia | reverse complement strand
CCCCCCAAAAAAAAAGATGAAATTTTAGAGTGTTCGGATATTTTTAATGTTGTGTCGGTGCAATTTTGATATATATTCGAGACTCTTTTTCCTTATCACAACCAATGCGGAGCATCTACAAAAAGTCCTCTTTCCGTACTTCACGCGGGGTTGCTTTATGGCTGATAGCTTAATTTCAACATTCAACTACCTAATCAATAATCCTGCCTGCATGGAAATTTCTACGAAATTAAGGCAAGAACTTACAACTGTATATAGCATTCCATGGACTTCACTCATTTTCGGTCATCTAGAAAATAAGTTTATTATACTCCACAGAGAGGACTTTGAAGATGACCCAAGTGTACGACAATTGGGAGAGGCTTGTCCGAGCCACACTGCGACGCGATGAGCTCTGGCAGTTATGTCATGACCACTCAAGGACCCCGAGTGGTGGCTCCACCACCTCAGGGTCGGGGGCCAGTCCTGGTTCAAGCTCTCCGGTGGCTCCTAAGAGTTCTTCTAAGCACCCTTTGAATCAAGAGAATCAACAGGGTGGGGGAGCTGAATTCAAGAACGCTAAGCCTCTGAGGAGAGGAAAATCAAGATTGCGTCTGGATAGATGGATTTTGACTCGATGGCTGTCCAACACTTTGGTTAATCCCAAATAACTGACGATTCGTTTTTAGGCTTATCTTTTAAGCGTTCAAATTTGGATATTGTTAATAAATAGTCGGCGCAGCCAAGAATTTGCCTAGAGATTAATTTTTGTGATTCTTTTGTTTGCTAATAAGCAAGGAACTTGTAACCAACATGTTATGGCATTGTTCCTCTTATTGCAAGTTGCATCAATATGCATTGATAGTGTGGTCGAGTGCCTCTTAGATTGCCCGAACAAAATAGAAGATTTAATAGCATCTGTTAAGCGGAAGTTGAAAGAATTAAAAAGATAAATTGTTCTGCAATATATCTTATAAACGACAGAGATACAGGGAGCTCAGTGAGCCTGAGTTTAATTCCTTGGGCAGATTTCACGCACACAAGATGCATTGGTGGCATAATAATCGCAAACAAGAATTTCAGCAGTTAAAAAAGAATGTCAAATGAGAGACCAACAAATTACAACTATGGTCTTGGTTAGAAATTTGTTACCTTTCGCATTTGCAAAGCTCAAAACTCTTTGTTATTCTATTGATAGTGCCGTTTTTGGAGCCGGTCTTTGTAACTATCCATAAAACCAACCATTGCCAAAAATAATATTGAGGTTATATTGATATATCCAAAGATGGATGGAAATTTCAATGAAATCCAATCACCAATGCTGATCAATTATGCCTATAGAACTTGACAAAGTGAAAAAAAAATTCTGTATGAAGGTAATATTACTTGATGTAGTTTCCTGATTTAGCCGGAGCTCAAACAGAGATGTCTAAAATCTATGACGACTGGGAGAGGCTCGTGGAAGCTGTGATCCAGAGGGAACAGCTTAGAGAAATCGCTCTTCAAGACTCCCCGAGCCTGAGCAATGCCTCCATATCATCCGAATTGTGGAAGGAACATTCTCAACGAATCAGTCTAGACTCCAGGAGCCAGAGCAGGGCCTTCATATCGTCTGAATTCAGTTTTAGTTCGAATTCTCACATTTCAACTCAAGATGTTCTTCTTACATCGGACAAGATTGTACCAATGGAAGGTTGTAGTTTTTCATGGAACAGTGAGGATTTATTTGGAGCTTCAGCTGAGCTGCTTGGTCGGGGAACACTTGGGTCTACGTATAAGGTACTGTTGGATGAAAGAACCACAGTAGTTGCGAAGAGTTTGAGGGAGCTGAAGATTACGAGACAAGAATTTGAGCAGCAGATTCAGCTTCCTGGTAGTATTCGGCATGAGAATGTAGTTCCAATAATAGCATACTTTTATTTTGGAGAAACCAAGTGTTTGATCTATGATTTTTGCAAACAGAGCGTGGGATCAATGCTGCATGGTTAGTCAAAAACTTTTAACTCACTTCTTAATGCTAGGAGGTTTGTTTAAATGCACAAATTTGCTGATCGATATTAACTCTTGGTGGGATTTGACTTGATTACTTAAAAATTGAAATTTTATTAGAATTTTTTGTTTTTAAGTGGATTTGATTTTATTTACTTTTGTGTTGTGGAAATTGAAATCTTTTTGTATTAGATTTCTTAATTTTCACTAGGATTGGTAACAAGTAATTGACTCTTACAAATAAGAATATTTTGTGATTATTTAAGACATATATACTCATGAAACTCGTGAAGTTTTGTTTTGAATTATGAAATGAGCAATACAAAGGGATTATTTTCTATTGTTTGGGATATACTTGATACTAAAAGGATTGTTTACTTATTGCTTAAGACAAATTCATGAAACTTACTGTGACACTGATGAATGGAGTAATACAAAGGGATTTGGAGAGTGTTTTTTAGTTAGTCTAAGTGTACAAGGGATACTTTTTGTATGGGCACTAGACATCTCATATTCACGAACTATTCTCTCATAGGGTAAGGGGGAAAAAAGGAACAAAAAAAGCTCTAGTAGACTAATTTTGTCAAACTATTTAAATTCATATGTTTTGGTTGGGGTAAAATCCACTTTATCCCCTTATATTCAAACTTCATCTTAATCTATTCCTATTTACTTTTAATTGCTTCACTTTGCCTCCTGGTAATCTCAATTTTACTTAAATTATTCAATTCCGTTAAATTTTCGTCATCTCCTTAACACTATTAACCTTTTATTTTTAAAAGATGAAATAACTCATAATTTTTAATTGTTCATTTAACAAATAAAACACATCTTCTCCATAAAAAAGAAAAATTTTTATTTGAATATTTAGAAATATAAAATCACCAAAGACATTTAACAGAAATGTGTTTCTTAAAGACCTACTTTAAATGCCCATATGAAATCTCATTTATACATAGTTTTGTTGCTATTTTGTGCTAAAGGCGATGGTTTTTTTTTTTTTCGATTTTTGATGATTTCATAGATTGTGTATTAGGTAATAAAACAAAGTTAGTAAAGCAATTCTATGAAGGAAAAAATGAGGTCTGCATATTATTAATTGAGTTTTCTTTAACGAAAATCATTGTTTCTTCTAAAGATGTATTATTAGCATACGATGTAAGTTTTTGATATATTTGTAATGTAGTCAATAGTAATGTCCAAGTTTCATCTTTCAACATTCAATTTGGATCTTTTAATTTAATTTTAATTTTATTTTGTACAAAATTTGTGTATTCATGTGAGAGAAGAGTAGTTGGGAGAGATTGGCAAAAAAAATATTGAGGTATAGGTATTTTAGGTATATTAATATAAAATATAGTGATGTAACCAATTTTGTTTGGTTTGCTAATAGAAATTGAAGAGACCTTAACAATGTTAAAGTAAGTAAAGTAAAATTGAAAGTACAACGAGATAACATGATGCAATTAAAAGTATCGGTGGTAAAGTGAGTGAAGTTTGAGCACAAGAGGGTAAAATTGATTTTACCCTTTTGGGTTATTATTTCTCGAGTATTTGTCATTAACTTTATTGATATGATTTATAAATTCCTAATAAATCAAATTCCATACTTAAATTGCTTCCATTGTGTGCCCAACAATCTCATCACTCTAACTTCGCAGATAAAATTGGGAAAAAACTAACGCCTTTGGGTTGGTATACACGGCGGAGAATAGCAATTGGAACGGCACGGGGTCTTGCTCATATCCACGCACAGCATGGTGGGAAGCTAGCCCATGGAAACATAAGCCCTTCAAATATATTTCTCAACTCCCAACAATATGGCTGCATATCTGATCACTGCTTGGTCACAATTGGCGAGATCAACGATCAGCGTCCAATGCCAACCACAGGTTACCACGCCCCAGAAATAACAGATTTCCGACAAGTTTCCCAGGCCTCTGATGTCTACAGCTTTGGAGTTCTGCTGCTTGAACTGCTGACTAGAAAGTGCCATGATCATGCAAAACTAGGTAATAAGGTTGTCGGGTTAGTTAGATGGGTGAACTATATGACTAGCAAGAAGGGGACCAGTAAAGTATTCGATTCAAAGCTCGTAAAGAGTAGTTCTACATTGGAGGAAGAGATGCTGAAAATGCTGCTCATAGGAATGCATTGTGTGGCTGGGATACCAGAACAGAGGCCAAAAATGCCGGATATATTAAGGATGATGGAGTGTTGGGAGCGATAGGGACCGTTACAGCATTAACCCACGTCGACATCTTGGAAAATTACTACGATATTCAGTTGAACTCGAGCTCTACTTCCAATTGTCTATATTCTAAGGTGTTGTATAAGTTTAATATTTTTGGTTTTATTGTGTGTGTGTATATATATAAAATATTATAAACTAATGATAATTGTGAGCTTGCCTGTGATGATTTATAATGCTTATGATGGAAGCACTAATTGTTATAACTATACATTTGAGTTGTCGAATTTTGTATCATTTTATTCAATTAAAAATTTTGAGTTGTTTGGAGAATTTGTACTAACTCAATATTCATTTAAAAAATTGAGTTTAATTGAAGTGAGTCAAGCTCAAGGTTGAAATTTTTTCCGAACTCAATTTGATAGCATTGTAATGTTGTGGGACTAGCTTTTGTAAAATCAAATTTTCTCTATCACAACTGTGTAATATTTTTAGATATACACAACCGTAAGAGGAATTGTGTTTCCTTGTTAGAAATCTTTTCTTGGGATTTTCAAATTGGTGGATTGCATGTAATCTTTAATATGCAAAGCACCAATGAGAAGGAATGATAATAACATGTCTTAGTTGGGGTTTTTGAATATGTTTCCTTTTTTGCCTGTATGGGGTTGACTACGCTTTGATACCTATGATTTTAACCAACATCTTATACCCCTTTAAAAATTAACACGTGTATAAATAATTTTTTTAAATCAATAATAATTAAGTTAATTTACTATACAAACTCTTTTTAATAAAATTAAAAGTAAAATGATTTTTAATTTGAAATGCCTTAACTATTCTTATCAAAAATTAAAATATGACTAAAACAAAAATCAAAATATAATTACCTCAAAGATAAAAAAAAGAAAAATAAATTTTAAATTAAACCAATTTCAATTCCCAAATTCCAACTCCTCCGTTGATCAACAATACTTGCATTTTGAGTTAATGGTGTCCTCATCTTCTACCTCCGGCTCCGCCTTGTCAAATGAAGCTTTCTTCCTCCGTGAATTGATCGAAAAGCTGAGTGGTAGTGGGAACTCCACCACCACTGCCGGCACTTATTACATTGGGGCTAATAATAACACTACTAATGAGTTTATCAATAACAGTACTTCAGATTCTCCACATAAGCTGCAATTGCAAAATGTTGATCAGACAAACATGGCTAATTCTGGAAATTTAGTGCCCCTAGCTACTCCTTTGTTGTCTTTTGCCGGTTATCCAACAACTAGGCCTACCAAGTTTTCTTGCTTTGGCAGTTGAAGTCCAATCAAGCTAAAGAATGGTGAATTGTCCTGTGGATTAATCACACCATTAACGGGGAATAGGGAGTTGCCGCAAGTTTTGAGCAGAACTTCTTTTAAGCAAGTTGGATCGCTGTTGGAAAATAAGCCACTCCCAGAAGGAATTTGACAAGAAATTAAGTAGATTTTTTGGGATTGATGCCAATTCTAATGAGGAATCTTCTGTTTCTAATCAAATCCCAAATGGAGAAACAGGATGGAAACTACAACTGAATTGAATTGGAATTGGTTTAATCTAAAATTTATTTTTTTTTTCTTTTTCTATCTTTTACGTAGAATTTTTTCTTTTTCTATCTTTTAATCTAAAATTCATTAATTTAAAAAAAGTATTTTCTAACACGTCAATTTTTTAAAAGGTATAAAATGTTGAGTTAAAATCATAGGTATCGAACTATAGCCAAATTCTGATTAATTGGCTATTCTTTAACTTAGATTAGGGTAGTTTTTTATGATTAAATAGTTTCCAAATTTGGAAACCAAGATTATCCACAGTGGAGCCTATTTTCTTATTTTTAGTAGCTGGACTCATTTAAAAGATCAACTTTAATATCTGCAGTTCTCTTCTGTAGAGCTAATGTGAGATTGTGACAAGAGGATGGAAAATAAATGTTTGAAAACTGCTGCTTCTTGCTAAGGATTTTGGTTGTGGTACTTAGTACCCATTTGGTTTTGTTTTCAAAATTTCTTTTCATTTTTTTTTTAAATAAAAATAAAAAATTATCAATTTTTCTCTTATTTTCACAAATATTTTTATTTTCTACATATTTTTTCAAACACATTATTACACTCTCTTTTCATTTTCACTTTTTATTTTCTCCTACTCATATTTACACAACTTTTAATCTAAAAATACTATATTTTTCAAATACAACTCCTATTCAACCTTAAATAATCATTTCATTTTAAATAAAATTTTCAAATAATATCAATATTTCATTTTTAGAAATATATTTGTCAGCTGTGGGTAATTTGATAATAATAATTTAATTATTATATCATATAGCTACAATTTGATAAGGCTCATATCATGTTATGTAGTTGCAATTGAATTTTTTATTGTAATTTGATACTGGTCGATATTAATATCAATTGTGATTTTAAATTTTAGTGAAAAAAATGTAAAAAATAAAAATAAAAACTTTGAACATGGTAATTTTTCTTAATCTTTAGAAAATCCACAAATTAAGCGTGGGACCAAAAAATTAAACATAGAATTATTAATAATTAGTAATATATAATAAAAGTATAGTAAAAAATTTATTACTATAATCTGTGATAATTTTATTTATTACCATATAAATATTGTTAATTTTTTTAATAATAATAGAATTAAATGTAATTTTTATAATTTTAATAATAAGGATAAATAGCAATTTAACGACATGACATAATATTGATCTGTATGGCATTGCAACTACATAACATAATAATTAAATTATTATTACCAAATTATCAACAACTATCTTGATTATATTAATATTCAAAATTTAAAAAGAAGGAGAAAAAAACAAAGCTACCACATGACATGTGGCAGCCTCAAGGAGGAGTTGCGTGGCATCGAGCTCGCTCTATGACAAAAATAATGGGTATTCAGGTGGGGTCCACTCAATAGTAAAAATCATGGATACTGTGGAATGGTGGGGAGCGGCAAAAATGTAATTTTACAAATGCATCCTCATCAATAGTGTTGTGCTGCAATAATTGATGCTGCGGTCACTCTCAAGCCTAACCCTTTGACTTATAATACATTTTCCCTTCACCAACATAATATTATACTCAAGTAATGTTTGGTTATGTTTTTTTCATGTGATTTTTTTATGTATTTTGAAAGAATAAATTATTGAAATATGTAAAAATTATGTTGAAAAATATAATTAATTTTTGGTTATATTTTAGGAAATAATTAAGAATTGATTTTGAAGAATTTCAGTATGTTTGTTTATGTTTTAGGTGAGACATTTTTTAATATAACACTCAAATCAATGATTTTTTATTGAATTTTTGGAGTAAAAATAAAATTGATTAATTTATTTATTATTAAAATAATAATCAAATATATATAATATATGTATGTATATATTATAAAATGGAGAAGTTTTAAGAATAACGAAGGATAATAATACGTATTTTGGAAAAAATTATATTATGAAGAAAAAATGAGGATATTTTTTATATTTATGTCTAAAAACATAACCAAACATTCCCTCAGCTTTTGCTCCAAAAAATCTTTCAGTTCTTCTCTTAACATACAGCGAGAGTACGTACAAGAAGTGGGATTTCCTTGTTTGACCATTTCCTGGCCTGTCTGAAATACAATTCCTTGATCTGTAAGCTCATGCAAAGATGGTTAGATGTTATGACAACTGGGAGAAGTTAGTGGAAGCCGTGATTCGCAGGGAGCAGCTCCGGCAACTTAGCCTGGAAGATTCAAGAAGCCCCAGCACCAGATCATTCGATTCAGATTTTAGTTTCAGTTCAACTTCTGACATATCTTTCAGACTTCCTCAATCTCCTCTGCGCCCGGATGCAGTTAAACTTAAACTTGCACAAAGTGTGAAAGAAGGGAAGCGGAGTGGAAGTGGGAAGCTGCCTGGAAAGAGAAGAAATTTTATGTGGAAAGGCCTCTCAATCTTTGTGAGATTGCTTGAAATTCTTGTTCAGCCTTTTCAATATTTGTATATCTCTTTTACTTACTTACAATATGTGAGATCATCACAAGGTCGTTCCGAGTCTGTTTAATAGGTTGTCCATATTAGAGTAGTTGGACAACATCAAACCTTAAACAGAAGCATATGTTACAGTTGCCTGAAGGGTTCCAATGAAAACCTTTTATGCTTAAACCATTATAAGGATGAGTGGTTGAATTAAAATATAAGAAAAATAATAGGATAACAATAATGAGTGTGTTTATATGATTATGCTGAGATGGACTCGAATGGACCGGCCTACTTTTGATATCGAAATGCAGCCACATCTTTTACTCAGGCAGCTCTCTTTTTTTCAGTTCAATGTCGACCCAAATAAAAAGATGTGAATTTTGATGTGTTTGGATAATTTTAGTATCATGAGCTTTTTCCCATATCATCTTGAATTATTTGAAACAGAGTGGTTTCTCCTCTAAGAAGGGCTATGGCAGAGAGGAAAGGGAGCTTGATTGGGCTAAAGCTCAGAGAACAATGCATGGCCTTGAACCGATGAAAACTGCTGGTTTTCTCAGCAAGCAGAGCTATAAAGAAGTTTCACAAGTTGATGAAGAAGCAAAGAGGAGAGCTGAATTTGCAAGGTTTTTATCCACTTTTTCCATTGAGGTCTAAAAACCTTGGTGCAAATTGGGATGTAATTTTTTTTCCTTTGTTGTTTTTCATCATATTTACAGGCTTCAAGAACTGTACACTCTCAAGGGTCACATTGAATCGCTTGTGAAAGCAAAAGGCCTAGATATTGATTCAATCCCTAATAATTATTATACAGTCTGAAGATGAAGTGAACTTCATATGAGATGAATATATTCAGAATGTGAAGAACAGAAAGACTGTCTTAATTACTAAGGACACCCCTTCTTTCCAGACAATGGGAGCTGAAATATGGATATAGTTCTTTTCTGATGACCTCCAAATACCTTCTGATATGGATGAACGGGTTATTCTTAATGCATAGGCAGCATATTTTCTTGAGCATGAGATAGATCCACTTAGTTAAGTTTGAAATAGCTAGGAAGAAAATGATCAATGGTATATCCAGAAGATGCATTTTATTTATTGCAAAAGAGCTTGCCACTGTAATAATTTCATATTTCAGAAACATTGGATTATCATTATATTATTCTGTTATTTCTAGTCTATTATGAAACTAAAGCAGTTTATCTGGGAAGAGTGAAATGAATACTTTCCCTGTTTGGAATGAAAAAGCCCGAATAATAAAGTTTGGTTTGTTCTTTGCTTTGAGGTCCCATTGTGGCTTAAAGGTTCTTTCAAGTGGGGCTGGCTTGCTCCCAAAAGTGAAGAAGAAAGCCAGATTTGGAGGACCTGGGAGCCCTTTACCCTGATGTATAAGTATTATGAATATGGTAATATTCCATGTTATCATCATCAAATAGCATATTTAAAGCTTTTTGGATCTTAAGGAAAAATGTCTAGGATTTATGACAACTGGGAGAGGCTGGTGGCTGCCGTGCTCCAGCGAGAAGAGCTGTCATGCCCCCAGCATCAGCTCTGAATCATCGGATCTCAGTCCCACTTTCCGCTCCTCTCTTGATGATAATAATTCCAAATCTCCAAATTCTGAATGGGTTGAAGAATATGAGCCTGGGGTAAATTTCACTTTTGTTGTGCTCCATGATGGAACTAGACATCTTCAATGAGTGAGCTTCAGGTACGCTCTTACCTGAGTTACATAAACAAAAGCAATTTCCGTACTCTAAAAGATGTAATTGTGTACTTCATTTTGATCTGTCTGATGTTGGCAAATAGAATCTGTTTATAAGCAGTTTATTTGTTACCTGGTTGGGTCCTGGATACACTCTCAAACAGGTTGGGTTACGCTCTATGTCTGAAAGCACAATAGGATTACCTAGTGGCTTTTGGCCTAACAACATAAATTTCTTACATAAAGTATGAGATTCGGATTCGTACCTAGCGAACAATCAGTGTGCATACATAAAAATTTATTAAATTAAAAAAGACACACACACAGTAAGATTTCATCAAGTACAGAATTCTAGGCGAAAAAACATGATTTCTTATTTTGTGGTTAAGAGTATTTATAGTGAGTGGTTGAAGTAAGTCATCATGTCAAGCCCCCTAATGGTTCGTTGAAATCAATGGTGCCGCATATGACCCCTGAATGAAATCGGGTTGGGTCCAACCTGTGAAAAAAGATTTGGACCTTCGAAGGTTGGGATTACTTTTTAATTGGCATAGGCAGACTTATCCTCGTCTTCTTTTTATTTTTCGCAATAAAATCCAAGATTTAGACATAGGTTTAATGTGTTCGATTCTTGTTATGTCTGCTGCAGCTACACCACAGTCAGAACAGCTGTGGTTTGAATGTACAACAATTACTTAGTATTCTTTTTCCAGTTGTTTTGTATGCAGCGGGACAAGATTCAACAAAGGTAGACTTGGCAATGGGTAACCCACAGATAATCCAAGAGCGGGTGATCACGGGTAAATTTACTCCTTTTTTTATTGAGTATAAGTTAAGGCATTTGTTACCCGTCCTCACGGATAACGGGTAACTCGTAGGTACCCGTTCATTTTTTTATATATTTAAAGATAAATTAATGTCCAACTTGTGACTTATATGATATTACTCAAACACTAACTAAATAAAACTTAAAAAATAAAGCTACAAATTTCAAACGTTAAATTGAACAAATATCTAAAGCATATTAATAATATTGTAGTTTAAAAGTTAAAACTTACATATTATGTATTCAAAATCTACTAAATTTAAAGTACATCACATTCAAATATTCAAACTTAAATTCTATTACGGGCTAAAAGTTTTTGAATTGAAAATATAAATATTAATCAAGCATTGTTATTCTTGTGAAAGAAAATGTTGCATCCATAGGAACATGCACAATAAGTTGTTCATCACTTGGCTTATCATCACCTACAAAAGAATATATGCTCAATAACAAATATTTAAAAAGAAATAAGTAATATTGCTAATAAAGTAAAAGATCTTAGTCAACTCACCGTCAACATCATAACTATATAATCAAGTTCTAACACAAATTATTTAAGTTTTATTTTAGAATATAATTTTTAATTTAATTTGTTATAAATATTTATATGTAAATATATATTATGTATATAAATATTTAAAAAAATGGGTTACCCGTTAGTACCCGTGGACCTGGCTAAAAAGCGGCAAGTAAATTGGATACGGGTAAAATTACCCGTAATGTTTTGGGTTGGAGAAATAAGGCCCATTATCCGTATTTTTTTGAATACCCACGGGTTTGGGTAAAAAATTGCCAGGTTACAAAGGCCAGGCGAAACCATGGTGGCCAAAGAACCGAGAGGAACTTTACCGGAGGTACAATATTGTTGTGTTCAGGGATTCGTAGAACCAGAAGGTCATCAGTTTCTGGCTAAGAGAGAAGAAAGAAAATAAGAAAAGAAAAAGCACCGCCTAAACCTGATCAACTCCTTATAGCTCTTGTGACCATCTTTTCCTTCAAATTTTTATTCAGGTCTGAGTTTTCCCTTGGAGCATCCTCTGCCTGTACCTGTAACTTCCAAAACAAAGCAATTGAACCAAAGTTTTCATTGCTTTGACATTGAATGATGTTTTATATTTTTATTTGAACAAGCTAACTGATTCACGGAGTATAAAGAACCCATATTTCATATGACTTCTGATCGTTTTCTTCTTAATTTTTCATAGAACAGTTGGTGAATTGATTGTGTTCAGAAAATTTATCAGCTACATGCAGATATACTTTAACACAAAAAAGTGCATAAGATGATGGAGTCCTTGCAAGTTCTATAAGTATACTTATTATGTAATTGGTTTAATCTGATCAAAGATTATGACATATTTCACAAAGTATTTTGTGCACATGAACATGTGCACGTTGGTGCTTTGATTGTGAGATGTAATTATTTAATACACTTTTGAAATGGAGAGAAAGCACAAGTGGAGGAAATAATTGAATCTCTTAAGCAGTCATCAACGTGAATAAAAATATCTTCAAGAATTACTACATTATGCGACTTAAAGTGGCAACTTTTGTGACTGAAGTGACGAACCCAATTGGTGAAATTTAGGAATGCCTTTGCTGCATTCCAGAACTTATATATTTTATAGACAAAAGCAAACCTGTATAGCTGTACTCTTGTAGCTTCTATAGAATGTTCTACTAAGATTTTTGGTCTTCCATTGCATTTTCTTTTGCTTTTCTTCTTTCCGTGCTTTCTTTAGTTGTTGACTTGGACTCTTGTCCACTTTTGCTTTAGGAAAACGCGTGCACCATGTTTTCTCCTATAGTCAAAGATATGTTACATATTAGGTGTTATGTCACTTTAGAAGAGTTGAGGTGCTGAAACAAGTTATAAGTTATCCTTCCTTGCTCACTAGTTATTTTACCATTTTAGACAAAATTCCCATCAATTGAGTCTGTATAGGACAGTATCTTGAGAGGCCTAAACTTTCATATTTGACACCAAATTTAGTCATCATGGATTAATACATATAATCCATGTCATGATCATCAGAAAGCACATACAATTTCCAAGCCTTTTTTTGGGTACGAAGCTGAACGGAGATGTCTAGGAATTATGACAACTGGGAGAGGCTGGTGGCAGCGGTGCTGCGAAGGGAACAACTATGGAAACTTTTTCATGAGCAGTCGAAGAGCCCGAGCATCACTAGCTCCATATCGTCGGATCTGAGTCCTAGCCTGATTGGACAAACTCCTCCTGGGTAAGTGGGAGGTGTATGAATTTTCTTTTAATTGATGTTTTTGAGCTTTACTTTAGTCTCTTCGGCGGATAAACTTCCTATGTTTCAGTTCTGCCGATGATCATTTGAGTCGTCCTCTGGTTCCTTCAACAACCCCAACTCCATCTCCAGGTTGTTTTCTGCAAAAATGGCATGCTAGAATTTGTTCATTTGTCATCAGAAGATGCTTGATACAGTTTTCTGATCAATAAAGTTGTAGTAATGCAGTTGACAATAGTGCTACCGGAGGCATTGCAGAAGGGAAAAAATCTCTTCTTTCAGCTGCTCCCATAGCCAAGCTTGCTTGGTACAAAAGAAGGAAGCCAAAGGATCATTCTTCTGATGTTTGTGGTAAGAAAATTAAGAAATCATCCGAGATATCATCATGCAGCTTATATACACGTGTGTCCTGTGATGTCAGTCTCACTTATTCTTGTATTTTGCAGCTAAGGAGGATGTAGTAGTCCACCTGGGACAGGTCACCAGATTTTCCCTAAGCCAACTACATGTTGCAACAGATCATTTTAGTAACAAAAATCTTCTGAGAAGACTTGAATCTGGTATGGTTTACAAAGGGAGGTTGACAGATGGTTCTCCAGTGGAAATCATAAGAGTAAAAGAAGAAAGTCGTGGAGATGGAGAGCTGCCATTTCAAAGAGAAGTGAAAATCAGCAGCCTTGCTGTACATCGGAATTTGCTCTGCTTGCGTGGCTTTTGCAAGACACCAACGGAAAGTCTGCTGGTCTATCCCTCTATGGCCAACGCAAGTGTGGCAACATGCTTAAGAGGTAAGCTTCACAGAGCTATATATTCCTGATTGTTTCATACTTTGTAAAATCAGAAACAGTCATATCAAGTTTCTTGATTTGTACGGTTGTTTTGGTCTCCCACTCAGCCAATTTTCTTAGTTTTACAGTATTATATCAACATCGGATAATGTCTCTAATCAGCGGGGCAAATCATTGCAGAAGGACGAAAATCACAATCTCTGCTTGATTGGACAATAAGAAAGCAGATAGCACTGGGATCGGCCAGGGGACTTGTTTATTTACACGAACACTGTGACCCTAAAATTATTCATGGCGGCATCAAAGCTGGAAATATATTCTTGGATGAGGAATTTGAAGCATTTGTTGGCAACTTTAGGAAGGCAAAACTGGTAAAGCACAACGATAGTCGTCTTACCACAACAGTACATAGAATTACTGATCACATAACCCCTGAACCCTTCTCCAGCTTCGATTTTCCAGAAAAAGCTGATGTTTTTGGCTATGGGGTCATGCTTCTTGAGCTCATCACGGGCCTAGAAGACTTTGAACTTGCCCTGCTTGCGAACGAGAAAAACGTGATCTTAGTCGATTGGGTGGGCTTTTTTTTCATCTCACTGATAATGCTGTTGGTAATTTCTTGATATCTTCGAGATTCTTATAATAATGTCTGAAACATTCAGGTGAAGGGACTTGTAAAGAATAAAAAGTTGGAAACATTAGTTGATGCTGCTCTTGAGGGGAATTATGTTAAGGATGAATTAGAGCAACTGACACAAGTAGCCCTCCTCTGCACGCAGAGATCCCCATTGAAACGTCCCAAGATGTCCGAGATTGTGAGGATGCTGGAAGGTGATCTCTTGGTTGAGAGATGGGAGAAGATGCACAAGGAAGATATGTTCTTTCAAGAATTCTTCTGATGTCTCGCCTCAAGAATTGTCTTCTTCAATATCAAAATGTATAATGATAATGATAGGACAACTAAATAATTTTTTTTTAATTCAATTGGAAAAAAAATAAAAGAAAACGAAATCGTCGAAACCTTGGACAGCCCTGTGTTTAATGAATTGGCGATGTTAACGAATACAAAGCCCACTCTTCTTGGACCACGGACCCCTTTAGAAAGTTATGGGCTTTGGCTCTGTTCTCTCTTTTAGGCTTCCTATGTCAACTCAATTTGTTTGATTGGATAATCTCAATACGAGATGTTAATGAAGTAGATTTTAATTTAAATGCGATTTGAATTCAATCTAATTTAAGATCTTTAATCAATAAAAAATTTGATAGATATGCTACAATTAAAAAAGTTTATAATTCGAAATAAATGAAACAAATATGAACTTTGTTCGATTCAAATACAACGTATTACTATCGAATTTAAATTCAAATCTATCATGATCCAATTCATTAATAACCAATTCAAATGAGGCATAGAAGATTCTATTTTCCTTGGAAGTATGACACTGCGAACTAAAGTTGACCTGAGTTCCTAATAACTCTAAAGTTTATTTTTCCTAAATCGATATCCGAAACGGTTATGAAGCTGGATTGTAAATTCATTGGCAGAATAGTATGTCTACGCTAGTCCAATGACAATAATTTAGCATTTAATGGGGAAAAAATAAAGACATCTATCAAATTATCATAAGATTAAGCGAAAGAAAACCAAAAATTCTTCCAAGTTGAATAAACAAATCGAATAGAATATAACAATCTCGACCAGAGTTCAGCTCCACCTCTTAGTGAGGAGGGTATCTTTTTCTTCTGATCAGTTACGCGTTGGGATAAGTTCTTATCTAATCCTTCCATTTATGCTCTTTACTAACCAATAATGAATTTCCTTAATAACGATAACTCACTCATTTCTATCTTATTTTGCAGCTCAATTCAATCATTTGCATGCATTTAATCAAATAAATGCTCAAACAGAAGTTCGCACATGTCCGCATCAAACATTATATGATCATAACTAAAACGAAACTTAGAAATGTTGTAAAGTTTCACTTATGATTCAACCACATCCGGGCTTATGTCCCCATCGTCGTACACCAAAAATAAATGTCCAAATTAGGCGAGTTGCGAGGGACCAGTACCAAACTAAGGATTCATTTGACATCTAGAGATCCAGTCAAGAACCATAATCAATCAATTTCAATAAGTACACAAGCCTAACTTTTGACTTTGCATGAATCATATGTTAACAATTTCCTAACCACCAATTAATTTGTCAAAAGAAAACCAAGAATACAGAACTAAAATCAATAACAAACCATGTGACAAGTAGGAAGAAAACTATAACAGCTGAACTAACTTCTTTAAGCAAGAATCTAATGAGAGGCCGAAGAGGGTCCGATCTCACCGGCAAGTGGAGTTAGTGTTGGAGTTGATCCTGGAGATCTTGTTTCAGCAGATGGGGTATTGCCTGTATTAGCAATTCTAATGTCCTCCACCATTTTCAGTACATCAACGATTTTGGGCCTTTGCTCCGGCATTCTTGCCACGCAGCTCAACCCTATTTGCAACATTGCTACCATTTCTTCCTCTATATTGGAGTACCTCAAAAGCTCTGCGTCAAAAACTTCGCCAGTCCACTCCTCACGGACTACAGAATGAACCCATCTTACCAGGTGGACGACTTCTTCACCACCAGAAGAATGGACGGGAGATTTTCCAGTGAGAAGTTCAAGGAGAAAAACTCCAAAGCTGTACACATCGGAAGCCTGTGATACTTTTCTGGTGTCTGTGACTTCTGGGGCACGATAACCTGCAGTGCGCATTACAGGTGGTGATATTGGACTTGTTAGTGTTGCTAAGCCAAGATCAGAGATGCATCCATGTAGTTGGGAGTTGAGGAAAATATTTGAAGCTTTTATGTTTCCGTGGACAAGCTTCCCACCGGCTTGTGAATGGATATGAGCAATGCCCCTTGCTGCACCAATTGCAATCTTTAGTCGTGTTTCCCAGTCCAAAGGAATCCTGTTCTCGCCTCTTTTTGCTGCAAAAAGTGGTTAATGAATCAGATTTGTGACTACTATATTAATAGAAAAATAAAGAAAGAACAAAGAAGTATGTATTTCCAATGTGATATAACAGGAAGGCAGGCTGAAACATGTGAGGCAAACAAAATGCTAATGTACGTTAACATTGATCTACACTCTACGAAGGTTATACTCCCATATTAAAGCACTTTTGGGCATCATTTAGCCTGGTTTTTTCAAGAAAAAGATGTAATCATCTGAAGTAGAGCTAGCTACACACAAAGACAGGCTTGGTTTAGAAGGGGGTGAGCAATTGAATAGAATCAATTGATCACATAGTCCACCAGTGATCGAGATTTTCACTTCTACTTAATCTGTCTTTAGTCTGAAGAAGTGCAATCTTTTTTGCCACAATTATCTAGCCCCACATTGGAAGACATTAAGATGGCGAGAGATTACAGTGTGAATAGACCACAAAGAACACTATTGCTTCTACAATAAAACCCAGAAAGATTGAAACTCAATCAAGACACCAAATAATGCAAAAATGGTGAAAAACGTAAATATGTTTAGGTTTTAACATACCATGGAGCAATATCGACACGCTTCCCTGAATGTAGTAATCATACACCATGAGCTTTTCATCCTTGGAATAGTAATAAGCCCTTAATGGAGCCACATTCACATGCCTGATGCTTCCAACAACCTCCATTTGCTGCTCAAAGTCCTTTTTCCCAACAATAACTTCCTTCAATCTCTTTACTGCAACTGTAGTTGCATCCTCTAGTGCTGCCTTATATGTAGTTCCGAAGTTCCCTTTTCCAAGAACCTCAGCAGAAGCCCTCAACAAATCTTCGAGGTCAAATACAAGGTTACATCCCTCAAAAAAGGTTATCCTGCCATTATTCCCATCCTGATGCTCTGAAACCATCCTCTTTGCAGATTTTTCCTTCTTCCGTGTTGTGGCAGGAATTGACTGATCATCTTTTTTCTTTCTGTTTGTAACAATTAATAGCAAGGCGATCAACACAAACGCCACTGCACAACTACCAATAACAATTCCCAAAATGGCAGATTCACTTAATTTCGAGGAATGCTTCTTTGGTACAGATGCTGTGGGCGAAGGAACCGGAGGCAATGAATTTTGGAATGAAATATTGTTACCTGAAAAGGCTGAATTAGGAAATCTAAGAAGAGATTCAGGGACAACTCCAGTAAGATTATTGTTGGACAAATCTAGGAGTTGAAGACTAGGGATGTTGAGATCAGGAATATCACCAGAAAGTGAGTTATTAGCAAGAATCAGAGCTGTCAAATGAGTCAAATTTGAAATCGAAGGTGGGATACTCCCATTAAAATGATTATTCGACAAGTTGAGTACAGAAAGATTTTTCCAAACTGAAAAGTCCGATGGCAATGGACCCTGGAAATTATTGAACTGGAGATAAAGACCTGTCAAATTCCCAAGCTTCAAAAGATCAGAAGGAAAAGGACCACCAATACTATTAGATCTCAGACTCAAGATCTGAAGTGCCGATAAACGGCTAAGAGTGTTGGTAGGAATGCTGCCTCTGATTCCAATAGCCGGCAATCGAACTGCTATAACTCTTGAATTATCATGGTTGCAAGTGACTCCAGTCCAGCTATTACAAGCAGAAGTTCTCTCATCCCAATTCAGATTCCGCGAGTGATTAATGTTACCGATGAAATCGAGCAAAGCCTGTTTATCCTCAACAGGTTCAGCTGTTGCTAGTAAGAATAGCGTACCAATACACACTAAAATTGCTGAAAAGATCAACTTGATGCCCATTTTTCTCTTACTCTCTTTAGTCAAAACTGGAAACCCTCAAACAGTGTACTTACTCTCGGCCATATCTATAAACCAATAAGAACCAAATTTAGAGAAAAGGATAGAATTCACATATAATACTTATTAATTAATATCCATCACCAATATTTGAATATTCTAAACAATGTTAGGTCAACAACCAAATTCAATAGTGATTTCGATAAAAATAAACCCAAAAAGCAGCCAAAGAGAAGTCTTTTTCTTCCCACCTTCGCTGACTCTGATCACTTGTTCATTTTTTCAACTTTCTTGTTCCTTCTGTCAATCTTGTGACAAATTATAGAATTCAATAATTTCTGGGTTTGCCAAAATCTTCGCCATTTCATCAAATATTCAAGAATTTCAAGCATCCAACCAACAACTTCACTCCAAATGGAAAACCCACAAAAAATAAAAAAAAAAAATCAGCTGAGAAACAAGCACTCACCTCTAGTCCAGAAATAAAATAACTTCCAATCTCAGCAACCCACCCACCAACCAAGAATTCTGGAAAAAAGCTAAAAAAAAAAGAAAGGGACAGTTACAGTTGCATAATTTCCAAAAAGAATATACAACACACGCACAGACAAACCATGCATTATTAAAATCAGATTAAGGACAACCCATATATACAAGAATCCAAAAACACACCGGTTGGTGGTG
>JACGDI010005741.1:275407-293272 GCA_014898725.1 Jacaranda copaia | reverse complement strand
GGAAACATAACCAAACAAATCCTTACTTTTTATATTTATACATACACACAAATTAAGAGTTCTTCATAATTTAAATTCCGTGCCTCATATATATAAGTATGAGAATAATGTTATTAAACCATTTCGTCACTTAACATATATATTATTTGAGTTGAGAAAATTAACTAAGAAAGCATCGGAGAAAGAAAAAAAAATCAAATTGGTACCAGTTCAATAAAAAAAAATTTGACGTTCAAATTAATAAAATAATTAAGAGATGAAATTTAAGAGTAAATAAATTTTAGTAGGACCAATAAATGCCAATATGATATTTATATTAAGTTGTTATTTATCAATTTATGTGATTTAATTTGAATTATCCATACCATGTTAATTAAAAGGCTAGGAATGACTCTTTATTTGAATGAAATGAATTAAATAAAAAGAAACATGTGCCATTGCACTACGTACTAATACATGAATCTTTTTTGTATCAACTTTATATAAATGAATTATAAATATATAACAATACTTAGTATTACATCTTAATGATGCTCGATTGCACTCATAAAATCATTGTAAAATATACAAATAAAAACCATAAAAACCCACCCTTCAATTGAAATCCAATATCCTCACATTAAACATGTAAGAAAATCTAATAAAACTTTTATTATCGAGTAATTGGATCGTAGTCTGCTCTCATAAAAGTAGCCGCAAGTTAGGTAATTTTATTCAAATATTATGGGCAAAATCATTTCGTATCTGCACGCATATCAATATACACATATCTTAACTTATGCATATATTTAAATACACACAAACAACATTATAAATACTTTATAATAATTTGTCGCGTCCACATCATATTCAAGATAAATATAAATTAAATAATATCATTTCACGTAGTGTTTAGAATAATTTAGCCGATTATTACGACCTAACTATTAGAAAAATATTAATCAATTCTAATCTACACCCAAATCTCAGTGGCATTTTCTCCCCCCAATTGCATCATAGTATTTATTTTATTTTATTTTATTTTTGTCTTGCATGCATACTCTAAGGTACGTGGCTGTCTAAATATATACTTAAAATAATTATATGGTCAGAGTACAGCTAAGAAGCAATTAGCAGAGAAAAGCAAACGTGGGCCACTCTGGAGAAACCAAAGTGCGCTTACGAATTAACGAAAAGAAACGTCGGCTGCCGTTGCTCTTTATACCTATCAGTAATTTGGGGCATTTGATATGTAAGTTAAAATTTTTATAATGTTTATTTATTTTTATATGATATAAATTTATATTTTAATAATTTTAATATATTGATGAAAAGATAATTATATATATTAAAAAGTGGATTAAAACACACCAAAAGAAGTGTATTTATTTTATTAATAGTATAGATACAAAATAAAATTATCTCAAACATATATTTTATTAAAATTTTATAATTTTAATATAAAAAAATTATTATTTATATTTTATAACAATCCAAAATAAAATCTTAAAATTCAGTAATATAGCAAAAAAAAAAAATGATTCTATTTATTTAATCTTTACGCATTGAGTGGTGCTCTTGAAAATCGATCGATTGGATTGTCGACCATTGGCCTTATAATTTCGGATGTAAAGGTATTTTTCACCTATTCGATGACTGATTCTTTTACTCATATTTAAAAAAATACGAATAATTGTGCTCATTATATAGTTATGAAAGCTTTAGTATTTAAAGACATCTAGTAATAAGGGTAAATTAAAGCATTGAACTTTTTTATTATTTTTAGATTATCTAATTTGGTAATTTCGTCAATGAAGTCTAACATAAGGGTTAAAGTTGAGACACCAAACTATAAAGTCTTATACTTAAATTTCATAAAGATGCAAGTCTTTGTCTATTGTTACAATGGTTGCTAATTGATTATAAATTATTATTAGATGTTAAAGAATTATTATTATTAATTAATAACTACTGACAATCAATTATGATGTATAGTGACACATATAATTCTTTTTTTTTTTTTAAGAAAATCATAATCTCAATTGTGGAAGACGTACTCAGAACACGTAAAATAAAATTTTTAATTTAATATTATGTAAAAATGAAATTGTGGAGGTGTTGAGGTACGTTTTGGTAAAATTGTGGTGTTGTTCACGCATTTCAAAAGATTGAAGAGAACAAGCGCAATTGACAATGGCCACAGTTATTTGGGGGGCTTTTGATTTGAGGTGTTATTGATTTTATTTAATAAAGGGTATTTTCGTTGTATCACATGATAAAATTCTCAATAAAATTGTTAATTTTGCTTGTGGGTATGAAATCTAATTCAATCATAATAGTAGCTATATAGTATGGGCTCGACATAAATCCAAAGCTAATATGTTTTAAGTTCATCGTCATAATCTTACATATCAAACATGACATACCCTCTATAGAAAAAATTTATTAGACCCTCTTAACTCATCAAATGCAACTACTTTTTTTTCTCTTTTTTTGAGCGAGCATTACTAATAATGAAATATTATATTTTCAACAAAACAATATATTTATTCTCAAATCAAATAAATTCCTATTTTTAAATTAATTAATCGCAAAATAAACGACATACAAGGCACATGAAGTACACAACACACCCCTAGATACAAAACCTTTCATTTAATATGAAAGACAGATACCACTTGAGTTACAAGTCATTCAACAAAATACGGCCTTGTTAAATTAGGTGAGATAAGCCTCCTATAAGATATAGTACCCTATTTGATATTGCCAATTACAGACATAAGTATTTTACATGATGTGAGATATCAATGGTTCAAACCCTTATGAATTTCTTGTGTGTGTACATATTCAAAAATAAAAATAAAAAAAAGGATGATTATAATTATAGCTCTTAGTGAAATTATCTCCAGGCCCATTTAGGGCTGAATTGTTCACACAATTAATCATATATTACACCTTTGTATTTGAGGTGACATTGATTAATCACCTATTTGAGATTACATACTAATTTATCATATTTCTTTTGATCACAACCATTGGAGAACAGCAAAATTTCAAAAGAGAAAATAGAGGAAAATGAGGAAAGAAATATAATCATATAATAGCATATCATAAATCAAATGAAAATTCAAAATTAGGGTAATTACAAATACCATTCATAATATTCCACATCAAACGACCAATTACACAATCTCTATATAAATTTTACGAATGCCAATTATGTAAAATTATTAATTAAACGCAACTTATATAAATTGAAGTCTCATACTTTTTATCTAAAAAATTTTGTAACATCCTAATTGGGAGAACAATACCAAATACGGAATACATCCCTTGAACCACCAGCCAATTTAACATTTTTTGTCCTCTCCAAAATACCACCACTAGCCAAAACCCTAATCTCATCTCCACAAACAATTGAATTGATCATTATATGCATACATCTATATCTCCTACTCATTACAATTATATATACGAAAAAATTAATATAAAATATCTCGCCACAAAAACAGAATCAAACACAATTTTTTCGAAAAAAATCTTCAATCACCCCCAAAATTTTTTGAAAAAAGAAAAAAGTACATAAAATCCCCTCAAAACTTACCCTTTCAAAATATTTTTTTCAAACAATACCTAATAAAGCTGTACATAATGTGAAAGGAAGAAATTCCCTTCATATAAAAGTAATGTTTTGAATTCTTGACATTTTGTTATCAAATGCTATACTTTCTAACTTCATTATGTTAAATTATAAAAATTAGACCCTAAATTTTAACTTTTATTTATTGAACTAAGCATCTCGAAGATAACCTCACTCTTTTATTTTATTTAAAAACTTTAATTAAAATTCTAATTTTTATCATAAATAATTTTAAAAAATAATAATGTATAGCATTTGCCTAAGTTCAACTGCAAGAATTGGGACGGCATTGGGCCACGTGTATCGATAAAGCCGCGATATATCGCCATTACAATTTACAATTCCCCACAAAGGGGACAATAGGAAAAAGGCTTTAACGAGAGAACGAGAAGATAAAATTAGCAGCAGTACTTATTAAAAAAGGGAAAAAAGAAAAAAAGAAAACAAAAAATCGACTAACTCTCAAAATATCGCGAGAAAATCAGATGAGTCTCTTCAGATCTGCAAAACTTCCGAGCATCTCTCCTTGGTGAGTTTACCTCTTCTGTCTTCTTCTTCATCTCTGCATTTTATCACTTTCTCGTCCCTTTTTTTTGGGCATTTTTGTTTATTCTTTTCTCATTAATTATTCCTGAGAAAATGGAAGAAAATTAGCGGAAAATTGTTGTTTTTTATTTACCAAATTGATAAAATTTTGCTGACATATAAGCATGGTTAACAATGAATTTATCAGAAACAAACAGCAATTGATATCTGAAACTCCATAAATTTAATTATTTTTTATGGGGGTGGGGGGTTTGGAGGGTGGGGGTTGGTGGGTTCAGCTGAAACTTCATGTAACTGTTGGAGGTAATTAGAGCAAGAAAATGTATGAAAATTTTCAGTAATATGCATATGTTGTTTATTACAGTTAGTAGTTTTGTGTTAGTGTTTTGAAAATTATGAAGATTGGATTTTTGCTGACTATTAATTTGATGGGTTTTATTTCTTCAGCTGTTTTAGGTAAGCACAGAGGGGCAGCAAGGCATTTTCATACTAAGTGAGTGGTACTTTTTTTTTTTAACTTAAATCAATCTCCTAACTGTATTGAGTTCTTTTGGGAGGGATGTGGTGCTTTGTTGAGCTTCCATTTCCGTAGTTCGTTGCAGGATGATTTGGCTTTCTAGTTTAATGCAACAGTTATAGTTAAGCATTATCAAGTTCCTCACAAAATTTGTGACTGTCTCATTGAGCTAATTTCACACTATTGTGGTATATGGTATGTGGATTGCTCTCTGAAAGCAAATGAAAACAAGTTGAAGTTGTCTTGAATGGAATTGCCTCACCCAGAAGTGTAGTAGGCAGATTTAAAATTGAGTAGTGTGGTTGGGAAATTGGCAACATTCATCTGCATTTTCTTTTGTAATTCTATGCATGATTGAACATGTGTGCATGGTTTATGTTTTGCATTTATCTGTCAAATTTCTTATGATTTGGATCCTAAAGCATGGCAATGAACTTTTTCTTTATGTGAATATTTGTTTATCATTTACCTGAGTTTTTGTAGAAAAGAAGATAAAGAATAATTAGAACAATTCCATGTGGAGTTGATGCATTTTTTCAATCTTTTTTAGCTTTTATTTAGCAATGTTTGATTTTCACTTTTAGTTGCTTGTCAAATGATTCCTAGTTGAAAGAATATATATGATGATGATAATGTAGGTGTCTAGTCAATGAAGTGGATTTGTAAGAAATTGTTTTCTTCGGTTTCTGGCAGTGGTTCGAGAGAAAGATGTTTGCTGGGAATATGCTGACAGGTTGGAAGGAAACAAAGTGAGATGCAAATTCTGTGATAGAATTCTTAATGGTGGCATTAGCCGGTTAAAACATCATTTATCTAGACTTCCTAGTAAAGGTGTAAATCCATGCACAAAAGTAAGAGATGATGTGACAGATAGGGTAAGGGAAATCATAGCGTCAAAGGAAGATGGTAAGGAAACTTCAATTATTAAGAGGCAAAAAATACCAGAAGCTAAATCTCCTGTGGCTGTAAGCATCTCTACAGGGAAGGGTCTCATGGCCATGGAAGCAGCACCTCAAGTTGGGAAAGTATTTTCAACCATCACATCGAGTTCTTCTTCCAGAAATGACCAAGAAAATGCCGAGAGAAGTATTGCTCTTTTCTTTTTTGAAAATAAACTGGACTTCAGTGTGGCCCGTTCTTCATCTTACCAGCAAATGATTGATGCAATAAGAAAGTGCGGTAGTGGATTTGTAGGACCATCTGCAGAAAGTTTGAAAACGACATGGTTGGAAAGAATCAAATCTGAAGTGACTTTACATTCAAAAGATATTGAAAGAGAGTGGGCTATGACTGGTTGCACTATTATTGCAGAAACGTGGACAGACAACAAATCTAGAGCTCTAATTAATTTCTTAGTTTCATCACCCTCCAGAACATTCTTCCACAAGTCAGTCGACACATCTTCATACTATAAAAATATGAAGTACCTCTCTGATTTGTTCGACTCCATCATTCAAGATTTTGGATCAGAAAATGTAGTTCAGGTAATTATCGATAATGCCCTCAATTTTCCTGGCTTAGCGAACCATATCCTGCAGAATTACGGTTCTATTTTTGTGACCCCTTGTGCTTCACAATGCATGAATGGGATCTTGGAGGAATTTTGTAAGGTGGATTGGATTAATAGGTGTATTCTACAGGCACAAGTTATTACAAAGTATATATACAACAATTCATCAATGCTTGATATGATGAAAAAGTTTACTGGGGGACAGGAAATCATTAGGAGTGGCATTACCAAGTCTGTTTCCAATTTTCTTTCTTTGCAATCTATGCTGAAGCAGAAATCAAGATTGAAACATATGTTCAATAGTCCAGAATTTTCTGCAAATTCAGCTTTCGCAAACAAGCCTCAGACAGCAACTTGTGTCAGCATTCTTGATGATAATGAATTTTGGAGAGCAGTAGAAGAAAGTGTGGCTGTATCTGAGCCATTTTTGAAAGTAATGAGGGAAGTATCGGGAGGAAAGCCTGCAGTGGGGTTCGTTTATGAGCTGATGACCAGAGCGAAGGAGTCTATAAGGACATATTACATTATGGATGAGGTCAAATGCAAGACATTTTTGGACATTGTAGATAAGAAGTGGCAGAATAATCTCCATTCCCCTCTACATTCAGCAGCAGCTTTTCTGAACCCTAGCATCCAGTATAACCCGGAGATTAAATTTCTTGGATCCACTAAGGAAGACTTTTTCCGAGTTCTGGAGAAACTTCTTCCAACGCCTGAACTGAGACGAGATATAACAAACCAAATTCTTCTATTTTCAAGGGGAAGCGGGATGTTTGGCTGCAACCTTGCAAAGGAGGCAATTGATACTGTTTCACCTGGTAAGTTTTTCATTTTATCGTTTACTCTTTCCCATTTTAGCTGTACCTGGACGCAAGAATCTTATATGATACTTTGTATGAATTTCTAATCATCTTATTCATTATATGATACTCTTACTGGACAATAATAGGCAAGATCCAAGAGCTCTTTTATTTCCTTCTTAACTATAATATAAGCTAACAAGTGCCTAAAGCTACTAGGAAAAGATTTGAGTTTCTTTCCTAAGCCCGCTAAGAAAAAAGGGTATCGGGTTGGCTTTTCAATACCTGCTTTCACTACATTAACTACAACGTTCTTCCATGACGACACCAGAAGTGAACTAGCCTCAAAAGAACATAGGCACACTCTCGGAGAACAAAAGGCTCCAACTGTACAAATAATGAGGAAACTAGTAGATTCAGATATGAAGCAACGTCAAATAAAACACATCTGATGCTGCCCGCTTCTAAATCTTCTTTTGTTTTTGGTTCGGCCAAATACTATTTGAGCTTTATAGAAGAAAACCAATGCGAGAGCATATTCTCTTATCTACACTTCTTTCCTGTGCATTAGCTCCCCTCATCATAGATGCTTCATAGATGAGATCAAGAAGGGCAAGTTACATTTTAACTATACATCCATGTGTTGATTTTCTAGATGGGTAAAAATACTCTAGCTTCCGTCATGCATTTTCTTTATTATTTCTATAATGCCAGTCCTAGATAAATGCTTATTTTACGCAGCCAACGAGTTACATTTTATAGTAAACGAATTCCAGGGATTTGGTGGGAACAATTTGGCGACGCTGCTCCCACGTTGCAACGAGTGGCAATTCGAATACTGAGCCAAGTTTGCAGCACTTCTACTTTTGAGAAGCAATGGAGCACATTTCAACAAATCCATTCTGAGAAGCGCAACAAGATAGATAAGGAAACACTAAACGATTTGCTTTACATAAATTACAATCTCAAGTTAGAAAAATCTTTGAAATCAAATTCTGCAGAAGCAGATCCCCTTCAACTGGATGACATAGACATGACTTCAGAGTGGGTTGAAGAAACTGAAAATCCGAGCCCTGTCCAGTGGCTTGACCGCTTCGGTTCTGCACTGGAAGGTGGAGATCTGAATACAAGGCAGTTTAATGCTGCTCTATTTGGTGCAAGCGACCATATTTTTAACTTATAACCAAGCAGGCGTTGTTGTAACTTAAATAGTGAAAATGGCTTTCTGGTTCTAAATCAAGAGGCCATGACATGTATGTACACAAGCAAATTTGATCATTTGGGGCACCCTAGGAGTCAAGACAGCAGAAATCATGCTGTTGCATATGATGATCCCTTTATGGCAAGAAATGGTATCACTGTTTTCTGCCAAGATATTTGCACATGCACTCCTGGGATTGCTGCAAATTTGGATAAGACGACAGACCATATAATGCTCTAACTGCTTTATGCTGCAAATGTATCAAACAATTAGGAATCAACTAAGCATTCGAATCTATGCTGTGAGTAACTGCAAAAGCATGACATCTCTGTCATGGTGACTAACATTCACAATCATAACTGCCATAAGAGGAGCAATAAGACCAAATTTAAGTATATCCAAAATTGAACCAAGCACACTAGAAGAGATATTTGTCATTACTCAGCTTTAATCCCTATACTATCTCAAAATATCTTTACAAACCACTCTTTACAACTAAAATGAGTTCCATCTTTATTATAATACCAAATAAGCTACATATCAATAGCACTGCATGATGTTCAGTTCCAAGAATGTTATTTCAGGATGTACTGTTGAGGAAATGAGCCAATGCTTTGTCTGTATCATTGTCATACATGATTAAGGCTTCTGCTACGTTGTTCGATGAGAATCCCATTTCTCGCAAAAGAGTAAATCCATTGGCAAATTCCTTAACCTGCAAATAATGACAGTAATTATCAAAATTTGCTTCCCAAATGCGACATTTTTGTTGTTAATTTAGTGCTACCTCAACTTTGCATTCATGTAGGAGTTGGTTCCCTAAAAAACCTATATATTTGTCTACAATAGGCAGATGAAGTATAAAGTTACCGAAGAACCCCCTTGTCTTTCTTTCTTTTTCTTTCTTCTCCTTCCTGTTATTGCATTGTGGGGTTGATATAAAAGAACAACAAATTATATATGCAGCATAAAAATAGTAGCCTTCTCTGACATAAGCATGTTCAAACAGATGAAAAATAGAGCAGGAGCTAGAGAGTGCTCTTTCTATCTTTCTCTTGTTCTTTCTTTCTTTCCTTTCCTTTTTTTCCTTTATCTGTTTGTTTATCTCTGTGTGTGCGCATATGCTGAATGTGAAGATTCAAGATTGTGAAATAGATAGACACAGATATTACCTTGGCGGGATTGTCTCCAAAATGTGCAACTGCAAGAGGCACAGCCTCTCTGCTGAGACCGGCTGCAATATATTTGCTCACTATGGGATCCGAGGTGGGACCCTGCATTCAGCAGCAAGTTTCTGCCATGATCAGGCAACAATATAGTGCAAAAACAAGCAATAAGCATCCATGACAGACAACAAGCGATCAAATTCGAACAGATTCAAATAACCAGCCTAATCATCCATGGATCATATTTGCAGTTAAAAAGTATTAACAAATGGGGCACTTACATAAGAAGATTTCGTTTCAGTTGCCTTTGGAGGAACATTTTCGATTCCAAGCCTGCTCCAATTGGGGTTTTCCTTCACTGTTTCAGTTAAAACATTCCTCTCAAATTCGAAATCAAAGTGGAAATTACTCCGCGGAATCTCTCCCAGATGTGGCAACAGCGTGGGCTACAAAATTTCTAATCATTCAACTTTCCAGTACAGGCAAACGATAGAAATCTGAAAATCGCATATAGCAAATTTTATCCAATAAAAGGACAATAATATACCGGTGGTGTAATTCGATACTCTGGTTTTATCGCAATCCTAATTCCCACCCCAGCTGCGAATCAAACACCACAAATAGAACATAATAATAATGAGCAAAATCAATTACAGTCGGAAAAGAATAAATGCACAGGAATTAGTAATAGGAAAGGAAGAGGCGCACAGCTCGAAGTGGGAGGGGCTTGCTGAAAAGGGGGGTTTCTGCCGTGCGTGCCGGAGGAGTGAGGGCCGGCACCACCAATTTTGGGGTAGAGTGGTGGTGGTTGACCGTAAATCGGATGAGCGGCTGTGGCCGACGACGTGGCGGAGGATAGCCTACCATACGACGGGACGTCTGTTCCTTTTCTGAAATCGTAGTCCATTTCTGGCGGAGAGCAATGATTATTCCGCTTGATTTGATCGGAAGTTGACTGTATTTTGGGTGAATTTGGAGATATTGATAACGAAAAAGCAATCGGGGAGCAGAAATTTTGATGAGAAATCTTTATATATATAGTTCCATAAGTTTTCTTCCGATGTACAACCACGCAGACGTTGATTTGTTTTTAGGAATAGCACGGTTGTGTGTGTATCTATATTATATATAAAAAAAAATGTCTTTTACGGAGTGACAGTTGTGTTTTACTATATCAAAATTTATTTTATTAATTATATTCTGAATTTTTAATTTAATTTTTTAAAAAAAATTATTACTTAATTTAATATTAAAAACACAAATAATATAGTGAAAATATAATAACAAAATTTATGAAATGCATATGTAGATATATTTAACAATTTTAAACCTTTTAATGTAGAAATAATTTACTAAATATGAATTTATATTAATAGATAATTACTATTATATGTCGTTGATGCGATTATTATTAAAATTATATTATTATTAATGTATAATGTCAAAAATTGAGTATTTTATTTATTAATATAATTTAACATCAATAGTATGATAAATTAATATGCATGCAGGGACGGCAAGCCACGCGACTAGTGTATATATATATATATATATTCAAATTTAGTGTTCAAATAGAAATTTTCAATACTTGTATGTGTAAGTTGTGTTATTGAACCAATTGAATGTTTGGAATTTAAATTTTAAAGAATGAATATATTCAAAATTGAAAATTAAAAAAGAAATTATGATCCAAGCCACTGAACAATGAAAATCACATGAAAGAAGGGACTTTGGATATACTATCAATAAAGCACACATCCTTTTCTGGTGTGTTTTGTATAATGTATCTAAAATGTTTTTACTTTTTTATTCATTCCTCAACTTATGTAGTTACGTACCATTTACAGTCCATTGCCCATATATTATATACTCATAATTATTATCATCTTATCACTATTTTTATATTATTATACTAAAAAATTAAATGAATATCAAATATTATTTAAAAAATTAATATTATATTACAAATATATATATATATATATATATATATATTACTCTATATTGTAAAGGCTTTAGCCCATGTTACCAATGTATCAAAATCACCATCATTGTTTAAGGAAAGCCCGGTAGGCCGTGGAAAATGGACATGACCTTATGCAGCTATTTCAAGGTGTTGTATTGGACCTCTATTACTTAATTTGGCTATAAATAGTTCAATGAAACAAATATGGTACAAGACATACCATATGTGGAGCAATAACTAAGAAAAATGCTGCCAAACAGCAATTTAGTACATGATGTCCGTTTATAACAATTCAACCAAAATACTCCATCTCAATGGAGGAAGAGTTGAGTTTTTTTACTAGTCTTCTTTTTGGGGTTTGGTTTGTCTTTGGGACTCTTTGTTGTAGCCAATTAGTACTTTTTAGGAGCCAATTCATCTGTATTGTAGATATTGTCAATATATAAGAAGAGAAACGACAACTTTCATAGCAATGCATCAGAATTTTATTTACCATAATTAACCCATAAGTGGTTCTTAATTCCATTCCTCACACTGATATACTCAAAATCTACCATCCATAAATCCTTCATCTTTTCATGCTCCCAACTTGTCACTCATATTTTGAAGATTACTTAATTACTCTAGAATTAAAATCAAATTGGGATTTTTAACGCTATTATAATAGAAAAAATATATATACATATACATGTGTGTGTATAGAGAGAGTGTGTGTCAGACCCAGAACCACATATATAAAGAAATTGATGGCACATGTCATGCACCCAATTGGACATGTACCCAATTGAGTTGTGAACGATTAAAACCGTATATGATGATATAAGTACATGTATATAGAGATTTTGGGCAGCTATGTTCTATGTGCAATAGATTTGTCAGCTGTAATGAATAGTCACTATTGTGGTTTTATTTTTTCTGGGAATCTTCAACAACAAGATCATACACCTGAACATAATGCCCCTGGAAACAAAATGCCATACTTTAGATGATATGAAGTTAAGAGGCCGCAATAGTAGAGATCTTAGAGGGTTTGCAGAGAGAGACAGACCAACCTGAGGACCAAGATGAGCAGCAAAACTTCCTCTCATCAATATGCTTGACATCTACACCAATGAACCAGGAACCGACACTGACGTCGTCATGGGCATACGCACGAAGAATAGATCTGCCAATCCAGAAAACAGAAGTCAATTTTGCTTCTTATGGTTGAGCATTCAAAGCTACTCATTGTGACCTAATAAGTAGAACTCACTTGTTGATTGATATGAACTTAGCCAAAGCTTGGGATATAACAAACATTTCACCTGAAGCATGGCGGAAGTAACTGTTGACAAAAACATCAGTTGTTAAAGAGGCCACATGTATGAACTGAAGATACCATCATCAGAGAGGGAGGGAGGGAGTTAAGCATGTTAATTTGCCAATTGACGCCTGTGAGTTGAATGAAAAGCAAAGAGAAGATTTTGGGAAAGTAGTATTTAATATGCTTACGATTTCCCATCCCCAAATTTCCACCAATCTGGTTCATGCCATTTCTGGCCCCTGCCAGGTTACAAGCAAAGACAAACTTCTTAATAGCAATTCATAGTATATGACCACCGAGAGGTGCTCTGTGACTGTTTTTAAAGTTATCACTGAGTCAAAGTTTGCCCAGACTCACCGTTCAGAGAAAACTTCTCCTGATTTCATACACCCAATATATACACGAGGCTTGTCAAAATGAGCAGCAAGTGTAATTCCTAAGGCATCTGTAGAGAAGACACATAGATCTGTTTGTATCTCACACAATGCTTTCATAATTTTACTGCCATATACGCCAGACGTGAAGCAAAAAGCTAGGAAGTTATAATCACCAATCATATTGAAATATTAGCAGGTAATTGTTCTATGCACCTACCAACATTTACATAGACATCATCATTGACTTTTGCATAGTAGTCAGCATCCCAATTTTCTGCAGCACGGGCAAAGAATAATTTTGTCTTGTTTGGTAGTTCCTCAGGTACCTCTACGTGGTTTTCCTGACAGGAAGTTCCGAAATGAAAATTTGTCACTTATTGCCGTAAAAATGTATATGGATAGAACCCAGCTTTATTTTAGGCAAAAACCAGAATTGGCAACTTGTCCCCAACTTTAAATCAATTCTTCCGAATACTGGTGACAACTTCAAGACAAAACACTTTGCAGCATAAAGCTCAAACAATTAATGAATTGTTTATTTTTCAAGTAATAGGATCACGATCAGAGAATGTTATGAATTAAAATATACACTTAATCAAACCTATCATCACTAATCCACAGTGTGGTGTATATTCAATAGAACCTGCAATGAGATGATGGAGTCAAACAACTTACAAGAACAAAAATATCATTTGTTTGTTTGTTTTCAATATCAATGCTCCTGTCTAAGCTGTCTCCTCGATTAGAACTGCAAATTACCAGAATATTGGTTAAAGCAAGTATAATATTCCATTACATGGAGAAATAGAGAGGGAGGGGAAGCAAACCTTCTGCCAATTACAAAACGAATAACGATGCCTTTCTTTTCCTCCATCTTATTCAAAGTTATACCTGTACATATGAAAAGAATGGCAGATGTGATCCTTTTGACAACAATACAATAAGAAACTTCAAAGAAACAAAACAAGTTTGTGAATAAATGAGTGAAAATTCTATCCAAGGAAGTAATGCTACTGTGGTTAGCATGAAGATGATAATATACCAGTGCCCATCCATGCCTTTCGTACAGCATCTCTGTTGCCTTTATGACCAAATCCTGTAAGTATTCCTATCACTACAAGTGACCTTCTCTTTGGAGTTCTATTGATCTCAGATAAATGCTTTGAAACAAAACCCTCCTGTCTGGCAGCAGCAAGTTCAATCTCCAAGCCTGACAATTTCTTCTGTTGCTCCCTGATGGGCAGGAAATTTTGGTAAAAGTTGCATATACTAACACTTGAATATCAAAGTACTGCACTTGTGAAGAAAAACAGCAAGAAAAGCCAATGTCACCTGCACTCTAAGATTTTCCATGAATCATCGACTGACATTACAGATTTTCCCTGGGTATTAAAAAAAGAAAAATTATTTTAGATAATCCCTGGGTAAGCACACTGTAGATTCACTAACATCTTCTGATGTTTTTAACAAAAAGGAAAAGCAGGTTTGAGAAACTTAACCATGCACATCACACACATGGCATACAATGCCATATGAATTCATCATGTTTGTGCACATATTGAACTAAAAATAATCAGGACTTTTTTATGCAGCTGCCTGTAGCACATACTTCAGTTCACAAATCTACTGATAATGATGTCCTACACATCTGTTATTTAGTAACCAATACCAATATAAGAAGTGTTAGGAGGAGAATATTCAATACTATCATAAAACAAATTGTCTGTTTGTTAAACTCACAGATAGCAAAACAGAGAAATGCATTCAGCCATAAAAGTGTAGAACTAATTTTACATTTATCTCTTATTTACACACAATATTGAAAGTGTGATTCCCATAAAAAGATACAAAACTTTAAGCCATAATCATTGCAACTTGCCTCAGACACATACAGACAAAGGGAAAATGAAATCCTGATTTACCTGGACGAAAAGGGAGTGACGTTAATGAATTAAAAAGGAAAAAAGGACAAGCAACGCATGGAATGAAAAATTGAAAAAGATGCAACAAAATTCAGTTAATGTAAGTTCTAGACTAGCAGTTTATATTACTCCAACAAGTAAAAGAAATAATACTCTAGAAAAAACAAAAATGTTGTTACCTGGCCAGTTATTCTGTCAAGCTCTTTTGCTAGATAAACCCTGTTCTCTGCATCCTGCCACAATCTGCCAAGCCCAATTCCACACATCAAATTCACCATTTCTTTCTTCCCTAGCCTTGTAATGCAGGTTTGTTTTCCCACTCTTATGATTCAAGAAGAGAGGCAAGAGAAAAGAAAAAGAAAAGACACACGCTTCATAGTTGCTAGGTTAGCCAGAAGAGTCACGGATGCTATTTTGGAGGCCACCATTTCAGTTCCATTGTTAAACACATCTTAAAATACACACGTAATGTTGTTATATTTCTGGCAAACCATGCCTCCATCCAACCCTTCACCCTTGTAGCCACCACCGCCCTCTCCCAAATCCAAAAGGCACAACCTATAGCACATCATTTTAGAATCGAAATATCTGCAAGAGCACACAAGGGCAGTGTACTCTTCATGTTGATCAACAATAATTGCAACATTGAGGAATCCAATCGTATATTCAACCTCGCCACATAAGATTGAAAGCGAGACAATTATCTTCCACCACAATTGCACCTCTTTTCTAAAAATGGTTAGGTTTTCTCTTTTCTCCAGGCTTAGTGCCTCAACTTATGAAGTTCTGTTCCCGTAATGGATCAACTTGTTTACATCCCACCTGGCCATCTCACCACACCCCCTTTCCAACAGCTATCCCACTTTTTCGTGGCATCCTGATCAATTTATCAATTGGCATGTTTGTACCTAGCTACAGCCATTTACCAACAGTATGCCGGAATGCAGCCTTATGTTCCCATTTTGGAGTTCCCATTTCAGTTGATAGATCACAATCCAACGAACCATGGATATGGTGCAACTCAGGCCCCAAAAATTCACGAATGTAATCAGACAAAATTTATCAAAACGTGTTTTCGAATTTTCCTGTCTTGTCGTTCTCATTGTTTCTATTTTTACGATCTCTAGGACACAATTACTCCAAAAAAAAAAACGCTCAAATAATTTTTGTTGATTAATCCAACTCCAGCTCCAGAAATCAATAAATTCCATAAAGATTCATTTCTTAATTTTTGTCACAATAGCACAATTAACTGATTCATTCTTAAACAACTACAAAATTAGAAACTAACAAACTCATTCAAAAACAGAAAAGAAGATTCCAGAAACACAAAATGCAGGTAGCTGCGCACCAACTAAAAAACAAAGTAAACAAATAAATAAAACTAACCGTCCGGCAACGTATACAGAAGCAAAAGTTGCGAACATGGAAAGCATGAGAGTTGAAATTCGGGACCGAATCATCATTCCAGCCAACCGCGCACTCGATCCCCTGCTCTGCATTTTTCTTTCTTAATTTTTCTCAACCTCGATTCAATTACTAAGTTCAATCAACCGATCGGACTAAATAACCGCAGCCAAAAAAGAGTTAAAGTAATCAGCAACAATCACTTCACCATTGATTTGAAGCTTGAATTTAAAAGGAAAAAAAAAATATAACAGATAAAAAGTGTAGAAAGAGAGATTTCAATTTTGAATAGAATCAGATACATAGAATTCAGTGCCAGCAAAGGGGGAAAGTGCTGCAAATATTTCAGTTTTATGAGAGAACTTGCTGGAGTGGAGTATTAATACTGATAAAAGTTCTATAAATTTTGGAAGGTGACAGAAAAAAAATCAGTTACATAGCTAATTTATGAAGATGAAGAGCTGTACATTAAGGTACACCAGTTTTAGGCATCGGGCCCAATTAAAGAGTATAAAGCCCAATATGAATGGACTATGCGTGATGACAAAACTGCGGGCCGTATAACAAAGCCCACTTGTATTTAATCTAAATAAATTGAAGTTTTGGTTCAATTCCTTATGTGGCCGTTAATGTATCAGATTTGGATCGAATCTAAGTCCTATCATCAAGATTCATATTTGAATTTGACCTGATATTCTATAATATATTTGTTAGTGAGTATTATATCTGAATTCGACAGATATCCAAAATTCGATAAAAAATTCCTACCCGATTTAATATTTTTTCTTTATTTTTTTTCTTTTGAATTGTATAAAAATATTATATTTATAAAGTAAATTTACATCATTTTGAATTTTTAACAACTTTTTACTATATATTAGTCTAAAAAAAGTTAAAATTTTGAATACTAAATGCCTATTTCATATTATATTAATGCATAGATAAAGTTTTATACATTATTATATTTGATATTTTATCAGTATTCCTCTTATTTTTAGGCTAAAGACTCAAGATTAATAGCATATATAATATATACATTAATATAAATATTAAGTCAATATAATGTATAAATTTCATTTTAAAATCTTTAGTAATATTATATATAAGAGTATTAACTTAATAAAAAATTATTAAAATTCATATTTGCATCTTTAACAGATCGGATTGTTTAATTCTATATCCGATCCACTTTATTTTGGATTATGAATATTTATAATCGGATCTGATCCATTAAATATTTTAATCGAATAAAAATTTTAAAGTTCAAATCGAATTTATATCGGATTTGGATTAAAATTCGATCCATTAACAGCTTTAATTTCTTCCTCTCCATATATATATATATATATATATACACACACTTTTTTTCATGAAAACAAACATGAAGTGGCTCTGCATAATTTTAGAATGTGATTAACCTTAGAAGTAGCACTATCACCTGGTGACAACGTTGTTGATTATAAGTTAATATAACTTAATGGTAGTTTAATTATAAGTTGTGATGATTTGGAGTTCCAAAAAAATGTATTTC
>JACGDI010005741.1:172879-198642 GCA_014898725.1 Jacaranda copaia | reverse complement strand
AGAGTGCACAAGGAAGCACAGACTTCTGCAAGGCACATGGTGGAGGAAAACGATGCTCTTGGGGACACTCCGGTTTGGAGTTTGGCAGTCAAGGTACCATTCCATGTGATAAGTTTGCCAGGGGAAAATCTGGTTTATGTGCTGCCCACAGTGCACAAGTGCTGGAAAAAGGTATCCATGAGAGCTTTCAATTGGTTTCTACGACACACAGCCCCAATTCTACACAGACGAAAGGCATTTTGGCAGCTGGAACCAGCAACGACTATGGGACAACATCAATTGGTTCAGTAAGTTACGGTCATCAGCTCATATCTCTGCCTATTACTGCGCAGCAAAATTTCATTGTTGGAGATGCCTGCTTGGAACATCTTTCTCTTCCAGAAGGTAGGGTGCATGGAGGTGGCCTGATGGCAATGCTTAGTGCAGATGCAACCTTCAGAACAAGCAGTAATACACATGAAGGCCATGGCCAATTGGAGCCTGGAAAATCTTTTCCCATGTCTCATAGGTGGGTGTGAGCAAGAATAACTAGTTCGACTAGGTTGTGTTCTTCTCTTTGTTTTAGTTCATCTGTTGTTTTCAGTTGACTTTGTATAGGTCTGGTTGAGAACTTCTGAAGTGATGGGTAAGCTACAAAATGGGATTTGCAGCTTTGTCAGCTTAGTTGGTTAGGTTGCGTAAGTCTCCTGTGAATGCTTAAAATTTATGAACATAACTACGTGTTACTGTAAATTTATGTATTGTTCTCTTTATCTTTGTTATTGTATGGTTCTTGTTTGTGTAGTCTAGTTTTCATTCTATGATGGCGCTTACAAAGCTTATTCCTCCTGCTTTTCAGTTGATTTGATACCTTAAGTTGTCATGTGAGAAACTGAGAACAGATCAGTGGTAGAGACCATCAGAACTTCGTGAAGTAGCCATTGTACGAGCACATAAGATGGAGCACAGAGTTAGATCAGTGGTGCCATAGGATGACCTCTGCCCTGACCAAATCTTAATCAGATCTCTGACTCACAGATTTGGAACTATTGGTCATCATCCTTTATTTATTGCAAGGAGATGAAAGTTAACATGGGAGTAATTTAAACAGGAAGAGAGCATTTGGAAATTGAATAATACCACAGAATTAAAATCTTAAAACGGAAGATCAATGGAGAAGATGCAACACAGGAGATGAACTGAAACCTTTTACAACTTGTTTTGAGTTACTTTCATTCAACTAGCAAATTCATTACAAGCTCAAAGACATTTGATAAAGTTCAAAAGCACAGGATAAAATGTGAATGTTGAGGATGAAAAGAAACACAAAGAGACTAGAACAACAAACAATCTAGCAGAGAGGGTAAAATCAAATATTAAGATTATAGAACCAAGATGTACTTGGCTTGAGGTCGAAAAACTGAATATCCAAGAAGCGACAACCAATGTAAAGCGATGGCATAGAACTCTTTATCTCTTTCCCCATATCTTTGGGCTGATAATCAATGTTAACTCCATGGCATGGATCACCAATCCTCTCTCATCTCTATACTTTCCTGACCTGAATATTATGAGTGGATTGGAACCGCCAGATGGGCTGTCTGCCACTTTGTACAAGAGCAACCTGCTCACCTTCTTTCACCATTCCTTGCTTCTATAAGTTGGCAAGAAATCAGTGAGGGAAACAGAATTTTTTACTTTTCTAAAATATTTTTCCCACTGATAATAAAATAAATAGATGGAAATGAAGATGGATAAGGAAAGAGAAGCCAACAAGCATATAAGCCAGGGTAAATAATAATAAAAATAGAAGTAAACCATTAGGATCATGCTGCCTGGACCAAGGTCATTTGAATGTTTTTAGCATCAAGACAATGAATTTTATAGATCGACACAGCACTATTAATCATCATAATATTCTTTATTTTAATATGGAAGAATAGTTTCTCAGTTGAAAGCTGGTTGTGAAATACCAGTGCATCTATTATCAATTTTCCGTTTCTATTTTATGATTGCTTTTGCTTATCAACTGCTTTAAAGTACTTTACAGTCATAAGATAAGCACAGAAGAAATTGCACCTGTAACAAAGCCAATGCAGTGGCAAATGTCTCCTCAGCATCAGTAGAGAACTCCATGTATATGGGGCAAACACCTTGGTACAAAGCTAATCTCTGCTGTATTCTCTTCCTGTTACACAATTACATAAAGAAATCAATTCATGAAAGACAATTTGAAATGCCTGAAGAATCCCTCAGTTACTTTAGAAACAATCACGTATCAGTAAGTGATAATGATAAGGAATATCTGATGATTTACCTGATTATTAGACATTTAAGACATAAAAATGCATTGGCTGAGCATAGCATCATATTCTCACAGATTTACTTTTCTCATGAAAAAGCAGTAGCATTCAGTTACCATAATGAAAATTCATGTGACTCACTCATTTGTGAAAGCAAAAATTGTGCCAGATGGTCGATAATGGCTCAGTAGAATTGCCATGAAGCCAGTTCTAGTGAAGACAACGATTGAAGTTCCAAGGGTATTAGACATCATCGTTGCATGGAATGCAAACATTTCGCTCATATGATTCTGCAGAAAACAAAAATATCAGTACATAACAATGTCAATCAGTTTACATGCATGCACATCACATAGCAAGTATGCAGATAATGCAGGGTAATACATTACCCTGACCTTGAAGGCTGGGCCCAGATTTGGTGCAGTTTGTGCACCAACTATTGTAGCTTCAGTGCGCAAAGAGACTGTGTGCATGACCTTGACTGCTTTCAGTGGAAACCTAACATGGAATTGAAACTAAATCAATTCAATCATGCAGGCAACGGTTTATAATGCACCAAGAAGCATGTGAGAAGAATGTTGGCCCTATATCAAACCAAAGGAAAGGTTACTTACTTCCCATGAGCAGTTTCTCCAGATAGCATAACTGCATCAGCCCCTTCTCTAACAGCGATCGCAATATCTGATACCTCTGCTCGGGTAGGAGTGGGATGAACAATCATGCTTTCAAGCATATTTGTTGCCACTATGACTGCCTTCCCCATACTCCGACATATCCTGATAATTTCTTCCTGCATTTATGATAAATTGCTTTTGTAATATAATGTTTGGACTTGATAACATAACTAGCATAGGAAAATCCAGTTATCCTTATTCCCTGAGCTCTAGACTAGCAACAAAGGCACCTGATGTTACCTGCAATAAAGGAACCTCTTCAATTGGCAACTCTGCACCAAGATCCCCTCTGGCAACCATAGCCTAACAAAGAAAAGACATTAAGCTATTACACTGCAGTGTTAATTCAATATCCATCAAATTAAAATGATAAAAAAGAGTAATGAATCAAGAGAGAACATCTGTATTCTCCCATCGGTTTAATCCAGCCAAAGTATATTCTTCTTCAAAGAGTTATAACAGTATTTTAAGAAATAAAAGGACCATCTCATACCTAACTACTAACTGCCAGCTTGATATTTGACAATTTGCAATGACCCAAGTTAAGATCAACTTCTAACACTCAATTTGATTCTCTAAATATTCAAATTCGTTGGTGTAAAATGAAAGCTACTTTCAAGCAAGTGATATAAATCTCCATGTTCTTACCCCATCTGATGCAGTTATAATTGAATGTAAATTGGGAATGGAATCTGCACTTTCAATTTTTACAATGACATGAATGTCTGCACCAGCATCTGCAGGGAAAAATTTACGAGATTTGAAGTCAGAGATGCAGCACTTCTGACGTCAAGCATACAGTTAAGCTTGTAAGCTGTATTCTGATTAAATGCCCTAGATTTTGAAATTTACCCTTCAGATAATTCTTCAGTTCATGGACCACTGCTGCATCCTTGACAAAGGAAACAGCATAGAAGTCAACTTTGTTATCCACTCCAAATTTGATGTCATCCCAGTCTTTTTCTGTTATAAGTCAGTGCCAAAAAGTCATCTCATTTGTCACCCAAAGAAGAGAAAGGAAATAGAAGTACCCGTCAGTCGGAGCAAAAGTGACAAGTGTGCATATACAACATGGTCATTAAGCATCCCAAGAAGCATTGATAAGGTAAAGAATCATTGCTGATCTCACCAGTGATGGATGGAAGTGTCGCGCTTTTTCCTCGAACATTAAGATGTCTTCGAGATTTAAGCTCTCCACCATCCACAACTTCACATTTCACTGAATCTTCAGTCTTTGATTTTACCACTAATGACATCATACCACCTGCATCATCAAGTAGTAATCACTAAAATAGGAAAAAATATTGTGGAGTATACAGAAGAGCAAACAAAAAGAGAAATAGATAAGAAAGGAGAAAGTGCAAATAGAGATTGTAGAGACATTGTGGTAGCATTCCAGTGGCACAAGGAATAAGAGGTTTCATGTTACCAATTCAAATCTATTTTTAGAAAATATATTCTATTACCTCCATTTATAATTGCAAAATATATTCCATGTGTATTCCTATTGCAACGTCCTGAAGGATCCAAGGATTTTCAGGAATGGAATAGACACATGCACATTAAATGTACCTATAACAGTGTTCCATTGTCCAAAAAAGAAGTTTCAAAAAGTTGGTTTCTAGATGGTATTCAAATAAAATCTTATTTGCTTTCTGTCTAAAACCTTGGCACAAATTGAAATTATGATCCTCTCAGAAAGATTGAATGAAAAAGAAAATAGAAAAATAAGTTTTTTTTTTTTATTTTTTAGCAGTTTGGGGAATGGAAGCTAAACTTCTTTTAATCTTTTTGGTTCTCCCTGAAAATGCCCTTTCTTTTTTAAAACCCAAATAAAAAGCAACATCTTATGTTCCCCATCAATATAGTTTCTAAAAATGGTTTCCACTTCATGTCACATGAGCAAAATTTTGAAGAACAGTTATTTGGCATGGGAAGAAATTCAAAGTGTTTGATTCCTAAATGCACAAATTTTGCATGCTAACAATTTTGGGCAACATAATTAAAGCACACCAAAAAGATCCAGTTATACCATGCTCCACTTTCCATCTAGAATTACGACTCACATATCACTATATGCGGATAGTATAAATTTCAGTTGGACTTGAACACAATTAAACGAAACTTATAGTTTTATACCATCAACGAGAAGCATATCCCCCACTTCTACGTCATTAACAAAATCGTCGTAGTTTACACTAACACAGTCTGATGTGCCAACTCCTCTTCGAATTGTGAAAGTGAATTCCTGACCAGTTGTCAGTGTAATAGGTTGAGGTAAATCGCCACTTCTAACCTCGGGACCCTGTCATCAGATTCACAAAGCATGAAAAATGCATTAGACCCTCAGAAGGCATCACAAGATTATTTCCTTAGCCATGATAGTTTAATTGCCATGTTATTACACCTTTACAAGGGTCCAAGTAGCATCAAGAGTGCACAGCAATGTAGCAGCACTCACTTTTACAATATAGAAAATGAGTTCAAAATCATAACGATGAAATACCAAAAACAGTGATAAACTTTACTGCTAAAGCTGTAATAGAACTTCATTTTGATCCTTACCACACTATGCAATGTTAAACATGCCAAAAGAAAAGACTTGCCTTGGTGTCAAGCATGATGGCAATAACATTATCTTTTGCTTGGGCATTATAGTCCTTAACCAGATCAATGACCTTTTGGTGAGATGCATGGTCTCCATGGGACATATTAAGACGGGCAACATTCATTCCGGCCTCTGCCAGCTTCCATATCATTTCCCTGGTGTTGGTTGAGGGACCAATGGTGCAAACAATCTTTGTCTTGCGCCTGACTGTAGGCTTAGACCACATACCCACTGATGTGTCGCCAAGTTGTGGAATCCCCTGCAAATATTGATTTTGCTCTTCTGTCTGGTGAAGGAAAAAAAATGAAAGGAGAGCTACAGTAAGAGTTTGTAATCATACTTCTCACTTGAACGGTTTTGTGTTCAGTGAACAAAAGTTGAAAGTGCTTCGAGAGCGTGAACAATATGCAAATTACACTTACCCAGGTAGATATCGTGAAGGTTAGACAGCACGCTTATAGTAACCGGCTTAAATTAAAACCAATATACTTCCATTGCAGGGAAATATAAGGAAAACAGGGAATAAATTTCGATAGTATATCTTTCATAGACTTCCAATAATGAGGCCCAATTCAACAACATGAAAGTAGGCTACGTCAGAATAAACTACTCTATCCTGTTTGATACATCTGTATCAAAGGTTTGCAATCATAAACCAAGAATAAGTAGTCTTAATGGAAACTAGCAGGTACTATTTCTTTTTTTAAAACAGACACACTTGTACAATATTCACCATTCATTATCCTAAAATGGAACTCAAATTTCAAAAATAAGTAAATAAAAAATTCCACCACCCCAAAGAGAAACAAACCAAAAAATAAATAAATAAATTGAAAAAGATATTCATACTAAGTCAGTTAAATAAAGCTACCCTCATTATTTTTTCTTGTTTTTTTCTCTTTTTGATGAAATCCCAAATGATATTAAAGCTGCAAAACTAAAAACACTCCAGAAAACCTCGTCATGCCTTAAAAATTAAATATCCAACAGGCAGCAAAGCTCACGCATCCCCAACAAACAACAACAATGATGAAGCTCGAAACAAGCATTTCCTTACTAAGTCTACCACCATTCTCAAAAATTAAAAACTAAGAAAACACACGCAGACAAAACATGCACAAACTCAAACCTTTGACACATCCTCAGGAGACACTGGAACAACTTGCGGTTCAACACGGGTAGATCTCACCGCCGTGATCGGCGCGCTGACCTGCACAGCTCCGCGGCGGCTTCTCTTCTCAGTTTGCGCCAAAACCTTCGCCTCGAAACCAGAACTCGGCCTCAGCTTCTCAGTTCTGCTCTGCATAGATCCAGAGCCATGATTCACCGCAACTGCGCCGTGAATCAACCGCGTCGCCACCACTTGCGCCATTACCGCAAAAACCTCTCAGAGATCGAGAAATGCTGGATTGGATAGAGAGAGAAAGTTAGGAGGAAAGCAAAAGAGAAAAGCTGCTAGTTTATATTGCGCGAGAGTTTGGAGAAATCGCCTTTAAATTTGGAGCTTGTGTAGGATTCTTGTTTGTATCGAAAAACAGATGGAGGCTTCTTTTTTTAGCTCAGCTAACTTCGTTCACAACGGTTTAGGAGGAGGTTTATGGGGGGCCAAAATGGGGTTTTCGCTTTTTCTTTTGGTTAGGCGGTGTCGTTTTGGGTGTTCCGGGAAGCAGGAGCTGTTTTTGTCTACGGTCTGGAACACGGAGTTTAGCGTGGGACGTCGAGGAGTGGGGCCCCTGTAGAGAAACCGCGACGAAACTATGGGAGCAAGAACTGCCACCAGAGCCTCGTGCAGAAGCTGGACATGCCCGCCACCCAGGCCGGAATTCTAGTTAAGGTGAGCTGGATTTGTTAAGGCTGCGTTTGATGTAATATATATTAATCTCAATCCGTCAAAAATTATGAAAAATTATTATAATCTTTGGTAATATAATTTTGTATTTGATACTAATTATTGATAACTGTATTTTTTTATTTTTTAATCATGCTTCTACATTCAATAACTTGTCTGAGATGTAAAATTCACTCTATTGACTATAGTGTGTCTGAAAAATTCATATTATTCTAAATCTACGGCTATTCCTTTCATGGATATACAAATTGGCACCATAGTTAATAGCATTTGTGCATATGTACAAAATACGATTGCCTAAGAGCCAAAAAGTGTATATTTTATTATCAAGAAAAAAATCACAGGTGCATTATCATACATAGACCACGCGTCAAGATGTTGAATGCAGTATAGGCATTTTATACATGTATATGAACTAATATTTGCAACAAAATTGCTCAAACATCAAGGTATGACTAGGCATCAAAGTGAAAAACCTTCCATTCTTAAATTTTGAAAGTATGTTTGGGGGTTTTTTTGGTAATTTTATTTTGTAATTTGATTGATATAATCGTCACTGAAAATATTAATCATTGTAGAGATATTATAAATTTGAAGCCCAATCCCAAAATTTGAATGAGCTTTAATTATTGCCACAATATAGGTTCAGAGATAATTTATTCCAACTTAATTGTCATAATCACATATATCAAATAGAAGACATGTTATCATTAAAGCCACTATTAGGCCCTACCTTAAGAGTATTTTTTGTAAAATAATTTTAAATAGGATATAATGTTAAAGGAAAAAAAAATTAGAAGAATAATGCTAGTGTTTTTTTAATGTTCAAATTTCATAGGTTTCACGTGGCGTACTTAAACGACATTAAAATTACAAGTGTTACAATTCGTAGACATTTAAATTTAATTTGGTCATTTTTTGTAATATTTATATGTGTATACATATTAGGAATGCAAACGAGTTAAGCTTTGCCTATTTTTTTCAAATTCGAGCTTGAGTTTGAATCAAATGTATCAAACTCCAGAAATTGAGGCTCGAACACTTGTTCGATCTTGGCTCAACTCATTAAGCTCGAATTCATAATTAAGTTATAGGCTCAAGTTCAGTTCGGATTCAAGTTCAAAAAGTTAAATGATTTTATAAAAAAAATTTAAATTAGTATATTTTATTATATTTTTTTATAAAATCAAGTTATAGACTCGAACTCAAGCTCAAAAAATTAAATAATTTTATAAAAAATTTTAAAATCAGTATATATTATTATATTTTATATACATATTTTTTTAAATAAAAAATATAGGTTCATGAGCTTGCGAACAATAATTGTTCGGCTCAAACTTAAATACTTTTCGAACCAACTTATTAGGCTTACGAGCTGACTCGATTTGTTTGCATTCTTAATACACATCAAGTGTTCAGGTCATTATTGTTTGAGCTCCAAATGTCATACATATAAGGATAATTTTTAAACCAATTGATACTTGACGGTTTAGTCAGTTATTTAAATATCGTTTTACTAACTTCATAAAAAATGTTTTGTAATTTTTATTTAAGTCTTGCCTTGAAAATAATTTTTTAAGCTATTTAAATAAAAAGTCATAGATTTTATAAAATATTATGAATGAAAAGTTGTAATTGATATGGTCGAGATTAATGAGGCGTTAGGTTCAGTTTACAGTTTTTTTTTTAACAATATTACATATATATTATTTGCAAAATAAAATACAGAATATTTCTAAATAAAGATGTAAAATTTTATAAACTCTTTTAAAAAAATAATAAGTTCATGAAATCACTTTAAACTTTTGAATAATTTTATTTTATTATTATTATTATTATTATTATAGTAAATATAAAATTGTTATTAGTAGCATTTTGAAGTTTCAAAGTTTTATTTTGTATTTAAAATTTTCAAAAGCTTATTTTCAAATATGATGCATGAACTTGTAATATGTTTAAATAAATTTAGAGATATTCTCTATGGAAAATAATACGTTTGCCCAAATTGTAAAAGAAAGTTATGAATACTTATTTTATAACAAATTTATTGGACAAATTTTTACTAGTCTGTTTCTTAAAAATTTTAGCAATTATTTTATAAAATATTTAAAAATCTCATAGATTTATCAAAATATCACATGTATTATTTATTGACACAATAATGAAAGTAAATGAGCTAATTTCTTTTTATGTTATTAGAACGTTGTTATACTAGAGATACATTGCAATAATTTTACTAAATAAGTTGAATTCTCAAAATAAAATTGACTTGTTACAAAACTTTAATCAAAACTTCCAATGAATAATCTCCGACATATACATTGAGTCAACGATCAAATTAAATAATGATCTTAATAATTAAGCTAAAAATTCATTAAATTATTTAATTTTTAGAATATTAATCTTTTTTATTTAGATATGTGTTCGATTCCACCTTGTTTAACATTTATTAAAATTTAATTTATTAGAATCTTATAGAAATTATTGTATTTTTTTAAAAATTATTTTAAAGTTATTGTGCTTATTATGTGTTTGTCACTTTTTGTGCCTATTATATATTTTCGCGTGTAATTATGAAAAAAAGAACTCCCGCCACAATCTCATCGAGGCGGGAAAATTTGCTTCTACCTCCAAGCCACCTAAAAGCCCTAACACCAGAAATTCTCAGATCCAAATCCCCCGAATCAAATTCCATCAACTTCATCCTTTTCTCACATATCATTTTCTCAAAAATTAAAGTTTTAATTCGAGCCGCATGGATGGATTATCCAGCATTTGCGCTGGTCTCGGAGTGTTAGATGAAGATGAGCATGGGAAGATCATCGGCTATGCCAAGGGAGAGTATTGTTCAGGTATCGCCTTTTTTCCTATCTAATAAAATATGGAAATCAATAAATTTTGTTGCTTATTCAGAGGAATTTAGTAACCTTTTATTTAAAATATATTGGCAGATAATTTGAAGGATTTGTTGAGGTTTCTAAGGCGTGACGATCCGGAAAAACGAGATGTGTTCAAGCAAGTTTGTAAATGGAATACTGTTGGTAAAGATCTGATACCGATTATTGAGTATTGCCAAGAAGATCGTAATTTAGTTTTAAATGCAGGTAATGTTGACTTAGAATTATGGAAAACTGTAACATCTTCCATATACTAATAAAATTCTATCCAATTTATGTTACCTTTTTCCTTTTTTCTTTTTCCCAGTGAAGGTGCTGGTGTTTCTTACCATGCCTGTTGAGCCTACATCAATTGATATAGCGCAGCAGATAGAGTATCTATGGGGATTGAAGTCTGCAATTACGTTCAGTAATATTGTTCCAGTGATAGTGTCTCTTCTGGAAAGTCCACTAGAAAATCTTGAAAAGTGAGTGGTGTTTATGATGAGTATTTATTGTTTGAGAGAAATATTGAATTTTATTTTTCTAGATAGTTATGGTCATTGGTAGATTACTTAAATGGATTTTCTATTACAATTTGGTGATTTTTATTCTATAGAAATTGGATTTTAGTGTATGCGGGCATAGAAAAATGTCCGAACAAGTTTCCTAGAGACAAGAAGCTGGAGAGAGTGAAGGATAATGATTACCAGGGGCATAAAGTTAAAGCTTGAAAGATGTAGTTTAATTTTAAGATGCTTGCACAAGTTTACTTGTATATTCGAGCTTTTAGCTTATTGTTGAATTTTCAGTTTAGAGGCTCCAACTTAATGATTTCCTCCATGATGACCAGTGAATCTTTCACAGAAGATGACTGGAAATTGATCCAGCTGGTTCTTACATTATTCCGGAACATTCTAGCTGTTCAAGATATATCAACTCAGCAGAAAGCCGGAGGATCAGCCACTCAATTCCTATCTCTTAGAGACAGGTTTCTAGAATTATTGTTCCAGGAGAATGTCATGGACCTGATATTAGTATTTGCACAACATACTGGTGGTTCTGATGGCTGCTTACGCCAAGATAACTTGCTTTTGCTGGAAACTTTCTATTACATATTTAAGGGTCAAGAACTGGAGTTGATTGCTAAGGAAAATTTGAACAGCTCAAAGGTTTGTTTCTTGTTGTTTCTCAAAGCTATGGCCCACCAACCTGACAAAATGAATGGTAACCATAAAAATTTGGACGACAGTTTGAAAAATGCATTGGATTACAGAATGTCATGACACTTTTCTTCATTCGTTTAAGAATATCTTTTCCTTTTCATTTGTTTCTTTACCATGTTGCTCAAAAGCTTCTCCTCCTTTAGATAGCAATTATTCAGAAACTACGCTATTTACCAAAAGCTATTCATTTTAAAGTGAAAAAGTTGTCTTATCATTCAAGTGCTAATAAAGTTGAATGCACCCTAGGTAAATGCAAAAATTGCTGAATAGCCAACACTGAGAAGCTTACAGAATTATCAGTGTTTCCTTCCCACGAGATACTTCTGTTAGAACTTGTACAAAGAGTTGGGGCAGCTTTTCTCTACGGCAAACCACAATATATTTCTTGACACTAGCATTCCACGACCACACAAGGGATGAATTTCGTTATTTAACCTAATGGATTTAGGTCATGGATAAGTTGCCAGATTTAATTGCCTTTTGGTTTTCATTGCCTCTTTGCATATTGGTATATGCCATAAATCAACATTTTCTGGTCCCCTCCACACCCCCCCTCCAAAAAACACACACACACACACATGTTCGTGCTCAAGCCATGTCTGTGGGCTCCTTCCTGTTTTGTTGTTCATGTGGAACTTATGATAGTATACATCTTATGGGGATTTGCTCATAGGTGGAAGATGATGCGGAAAATTCAGTTACCAGTCTCCAATATATCATGCGAGAGGAACAAGAACAAAGAAAGCTTACAAGATTTCACAATCTCAGTTGCTATTCACAGTTTACTGGAACATTTACCAGGCTCACTGTGGTATGATATATGAGATTATTGTTGGTGTCCTAGTAATTTCTTTTTGGATTAAGTAATATATATTTTTTAATATCTACAACAGGATGGTTCTAAAGCACTATTTAAAGGAAATCCTTCTGCTTCTGGTGATGCTTTGTTAAAAGCTCACAAAAATCACCGAGGTCCATCAAAGAAGAAAATCTGGGACCATGGAGAACTACCATCAACAATAAATAAAAACCCGCAATTACTCCATGATTTTATAAGCCAGTTTTTGATGGGAGGGGGATACAATGGTAGTACTTTTTAATCTCCTAAAAATGATCTTTCTTTCCAACTTTATGCTTCCTTTTAATAGTTTTTCTGGTACATAATCTCATTTGAAATGGGCATCCAGTTTTGATGCAGTCAATTCGTGAAGATATTGATAAAGAACATCTGGAAATTCAGAGCAGAGATGTTGTTATATTCTTTCAGGTTGCTCAATTTGTCACCTCATTTCAATATCACAAGTGCTTAACATCAAAGGTAAGATACAATTAGTGGAACTAAAATGTTTTGATCATTGCATGACTTGCATTCAATTATTACAGCCAAAAGTTGCTTTTAGCTGAAAACTGTCCAATAGGACATCAAATTTCAGTATCTTGAGTTTGACTCTGGTACAACCAAAAGTAAAAGGAGAAAAAATAAGAGATCCTTTAGTGTTACCAAGCACGAATTGCATTATCTTTTCTTTACTTCTCCACTCAGATACAGTAAGCATTGATCACTTGGGAAAAAGTCCTAAGCTATGTCAGTTACAATGACACACTAATTGAAACTTACATATGTTGAAAATTTTCTTTTGACAGTGAATTATAAGTCAAATCCTGATTTATATGTGAAGCAAGAAAAAACTGTTCTATAGGTTTTTCTTCTGTTCAGATTTATTGGATGGTTATTGTTTTTCAACTTTTTCTTCCTTTCCTTTCCTTTCCTTTGAACCTTGATATTAGATGGTGTTCTTCAACTCTGTGGGAACACTTACATATTTTGAGATGCAACTGATCTGGCTGACAGGCCTGGTTATTTGGATTTAGCATTTCAACTGTTCAACTTAGTTGTCAATTAAGTTTGTTGCATGGAATTCATCAAAATAGAAGTTTGGAATTTAGATTGTAAGAAGCTAGAGGAAGTTCTTTTAAATATGGCTCGTACTCACCTACAGGGGTTGCATCAAAGCCACGTAATTTAGAGAAATATCACAGTTATGTTGACTCTAACAGGAGAACCATGTTGGAGAATACATTATGAACTAATTGCGGTGCAATAAGAAATTCTGGCATCCAATAGTTATTATATAGCCTCTTTCCAGCTGAGAAGTTTTTCAGAACACAAACTCTGAATACTGTCTTGTTGAGTAAATGTGTTATCCTAACACTTTTTCAAGCACGGGGATGTGATTGGCCAGGTAGAGGAGAGTTCAGAGAGTATATGATATGCCCATGTTCCTTAAGTGGTTTCATGGATCTCTAGTTTCATAGTGTCATCATGTGTAATTTTGTTCTTGTCTCAAGTGTCAAAGCTGATGTATGCTCCCATATGCATTGCCAGCATATTGATGTTGAAAATGAGGCATCTGTGGCTTTTGATGATGACAACAACTTTTTCAAAGGTAGCATGTGTGGGCCAATTGCTGAAACATTGAATGAGTCAATGTTTCTAATGCTCATTTCAAAATGGCGTTATGCATTTGAAGGCATAAAACAAACAAATGACTACAAGTTTCTCTCGGCTGCAGGATCTCTCATGAAAACTATGGTAAACATTCTTTCACCTTTGATTTTACCATGTATTTTCATATAGCTGGCTACCACCACTAGAGCACAATTATCAGTTATCATTCATCTTCTTTGGCGGCACTAGTTCTTAATATCCATGTCCTTTACATTCATTCTTTGGCAAAGTATATGCATCTATGGCTAATGTACTATTCCATGAATTTCTATTCCATATGTTTGTTGGCCACCATCCTGCAAAGCATGTTTTCAGTTCCATTTCTAACATTTATATTGTCTTATGAAGATACGCATGCTGGATTTGGTGCTGAAGCAATCCCCAGAAGATTATAAGGAACCTCAGATAGCTCGCATCCTTCTGTACAAGTTATTTTATGATCAAACTGAGGAAGGGATGACACAGTTTCTCCTGAACCTTATTAAATCATTTGATACTCAGAAACAGTCCAAAAGGTTCACTCTTTTATACCTTTCAATACTCTGTTTATACATTTTTGCTTGAAATTTGACATTAAAGGAAGTGGTCCATGCCCTAAATTTATTGCTTGACATATATACTTTAGGCTTCCTACTGAAAAATGCGTATAGACTTTCCAAATAATATAAGAATATCTGAATTTAGGAATGAAAGTCTAGGTGCTTTAATTACACGTATTGAAATTCTCCTCTGTCCTAGAGGGAGTCACAGCTCTTGGACCTTGCTGATAATTTAAATTTATTAACCAAACATTGCAGTACTGGATCTACCATTGTTCTCTCAGTTTTACTAATTCAGTCAACTGCTTTAGGACCATCTACAAGGCCATACATGACCAGCAGCATGGCACATCAAAATTGATCTTTTGCATGGCACATATGGCTTTTTAGTGGAATTCATCCCTTGCAATTTGGAAATGTAATTCTCTTTACCCCGTCCTACCCAACAAGTGGTGCTTGTATACAAGGAGGAATCTTTTCTGCGTGAAGATTAATTCATGCATTTATTAAAACCAAGACATAATTTTAATTTGTCCTTGTGATTAATAATATTTGTATTTGCATCAATGCGAACAATCGCTGTTATCACTGCTACACATCCTTTGTTTAAAGTTTAGTATGAATTTTAGTTGCATGATGTTAGTACTCTTACATTGTTGATGGCATTCACCTTTCATGTCAAGGCATATAGTCTGTTTTCAGTAGCACATGTTTGGAAATTGAAGCACTCTTCTGACATATAATTAAGAAATTATCTGTTGCTATGTGTGTCTGCTTTCAGGTGTATTTGGTTTGCCATCAGTCTAATGTGCACACTTTCATTTTCTGAAAAGAAACTAAATTATCCTTCTCTACTTTATGGCAAGATGAATACTTAATGCTATATCGCATCTTATTGAATTTCACTTGTTACTCTGCTGCATTATTTTGGTAGCTCAAATTAAATTGTTAATCATAATTCAAATTGTGTTCATGCCTTAAATTCTTAAATGATTATACGGTACACTAAAATTTACAAAGAAAAGAATGAATATAATGATTCATAATAGTAATGGGTTTTAAGCTTCTAACTAGGGTTGTTGCTGAATTCACATTCTAAGACTGTTGATTGACTAGGATTCCATTCGAGTAGGACTTGAACATCGGTTATTATGCAGAGCGCTTTAGAACTATATTAACAGACTAAATGTATAACTGAAATCTACAATACACACATGCAGAAATTAAAGTTGATATAAATTGATTTCATTAATTCTATTTCTTCTACATTTAATCCTATATTTTTCTATTTATGTTTTATGACTTTGTTAATCCTATATTTTTGATGTTCCTATATTTTTGATGTTTCAAGTGATCTTGCCAACTTGGTTGAAAGTATGCATGTGGTTCTACGATTACTGGAGAACCTTCAAGCACGTGGCACGTTACGGGTACATTTGATTTACAATTTAATTTTACTTTCTAACATTTTCTATGTTCTTTTTTGATAGAATTCCTATTTCTTGGTTTATGGAGTTACATTTTGAAATGCCTTAAAATCCTATTGAATTTGGAATTCGAATTTCTTGAGTTTCTACAAGGCAGAGTTGTATGACTTATTTCCTCAAGTTTCTCCTATCAAGTGCTTTCTCAATATTGTCCAACTTGATTCAAATCAAACTGGGTTTTGGGTCTGCTTTGTCGACTGCAGAAATAATGACTGCACTCCTATGTGATTGATTTATAATATAGCCACAAAGGGGCCAATTAAACAAAGGAAGGGTTCTCTTGAGAAAAGTAAATGGTGTTTGACATGATATTTTTGAATTTAGGTCAATGTTACACTCCTCCAATCTTGACTTGTCTCACTCTAGCAAACATTTCTGGAATACTTTGTATTCCTTTCTTTGTGTTATATTACCAAGGATTTGGCAATATCTGTTGGTGAAAATCTAAGTGAGTAAACTTTTTCACAAATTGAAAAGGTGATAGATGATCTTGCTCTCAAAACAAGTCTAGGTGAGTGCAAAATTTAGACCAAGAGGCGAAGTTTGAATATTACTTTTCCTTCATAATTTTAGCAAGTAAACAACTTCTCGAAAAACTGAGCAAAACTTTTTGAGTGCAGAAAGCAAAAGTAAATCAATTACTTATACCAGCTGAAGTGTTTTATGGATCTTGTTCTTGTAACTGATTAGTTTTATCCATGTAATTTTCTTGTTTGGCTTTAAGCTCTTGAATCTAATAGTATTATCTATAGGCAAGTGAGAGTCAAATATTTTGCATACGTAACTTTTTGCGGGTTATGAAGCGAATGAAATTGATTTGTGTGTATTGGTCTGGGTTGAGCACAAAGAAATGCGTGCATACATGAAAATTGTTGCTTTTATGGTTGAAAACCTTGATAATGCTGTTAGATAAAAAGCAGACACTTTGTTAATTTTGGGGATAGTGAATGAATCAGTGACTTTGTTTAATTTTTTGATTGTTATAAGAGGCAGTTCATCTGTTCATAGTATGTAGGAGTCTCTTTCTACCCACTTTAGAAAGGAAGAACAGTGACAATGCATGTTTTCTACTTCTTTTCCTTTTTCCTTTATTCTTTTAAGCATGCAGCACGCTTACCATTCCTTTAACAGAGGCTAACTGTGCATCTTTTGATATATATTACCAGAATGTGTATATATATAGATGATATTTCACTGTGGTAAAAATAGATGTCTAATGGTAAGGCAGTATATGTTCAAGTATTGAAACTTCTCTTGAAACGAAGGTTTCCAAAAAGTTGAGGAAGAAAAAGATGAAGAAGCCAATAACCAAGAATGAAAATGTTTGTGAAACAATTGTGGACAATGCTATCACTCAGAATGAGGTTGGCAGCTCTACTTGTGAGGAATCAGTTGATGTCAATATGTTGGAAAAGGAGAAATTAACAGATCAGGATTTTGATATAGAGGCAGATAAAAGCAGGGATTCCATTCAGGTTGATGAACCTCCCCCAAAGCCTGCTAATCTGGGAAGCAATGAGTCAGAGGTGGATGGCCGAAATATTGTTGATAATGATGGTCTTTATCTTGAAACTGATAATTCTTCTGGTGACGAGCAGCAAGTATTAACAGATGAAGTTGACTTTAAGGTATCTTCTTTGGTTTCTGCTCTTGCTGACAACACTATTATTCAGAGATTGTGTTGGTTGCTGAAGTTTTATAAGAGCAATTCCATCACTACAAATCATTACATATTAAGCATTCTTCAGCGAATTTGTGATGATTTGGAGCTATCTCCAATGCTATACCAGGTATATAGTGGAACACAACTTTTATAATCACTTTTAGCTCCTTTATTTGGAAAGAATAATTTTAGATGAAAATAAGTGTCTCATAATACTATCTTGAATAATTCTGCAGTTGTCACTCCTCACAATATTCTATGATATCCTCGAGGAGCAAAAATCAAGGCCATACAAAGAATATGAAAACATTGTTACCTTTCTGACAAGTTTGGTCCGGAGAATGTTACGAAAAATGAAGAGTTATCCCCTTCTTTTTGTAGAGGTTCTCTTTTTGAAAACAAGAAAAGAATGCCATTTTATAAATTGTGAATCTCTGTTAAATAAGCTTAATCGTATGAAAAATGAAATTGGGGAAGGCAGAAGTGGCACCAAAAATGGAGGAAATCATTTCTCTGAAGGGCAAAAATGGGTTCGCAGGAGTATCGCAGATGCCCTAGGTGATGATGATTTTGTACTATCTCACCAGGACAGCCAAGAGTAAGATATCATAAACTTTATTTCTCACCCTTATTTCATGTTTCATGGTGTAGCCTCTAAATGGGAAGTAATCATGACTTGGTATAGTATTTTGTCTTTTGAATTGGAACTTATAGCTTATTCTAGCATTGTTGTTCGGACCAGCTGTAAGGTAAGCGCTTTATTTCTGGATTTTGATTTGGTTTCTTCCTACGGAAACTAATGCATTTAGTGGCTTGCATGGGTTAATGGGATTAGAGAGTTGAAGAAGATTTAGATTTTGTTTTGGTCTGACGTCCAGTGAATGATGTACAGGGAAGTTGATCCGTTTGAAGACAAATTTCAGAAGTTCAAGCAAAGTTCTGAGGAAGGAAATGAGAGCATCACATCAATTCTAAACAAAGTGATTGATGGGAGTGCAACTTCTGATAGGCATGGTCTCCTATGATACTCAATAGCTCCTTTTTGATATTAAGTTTTGTCCTCATTTTTCTGTTGCTTCCTGGATTCAGGGATGGGCATTCTGAAGAAGAATCTAACAGATCATCAAGAAGAGGACATAGTGTTGCTCTTAGCGCTGAATTGGAAGGCAGACTTAAGGATCTCTATGAAAAGTAAGCTTTCCCAAAACTATAAAATAATTATTTGAAAAGACCTTTTAGAGTTTGGACAATTAAAAGAACTGGGTTTCTACAACATTTAGACATGGTCATTGGTTGTCCATGTTAGAGGACTACTCTAGTATGAACCCTGCTTTCAATACTCAATCTGGAACATGATTCTTTTGTGATACTGTGGTCGTTTGTATTTTGCCTCCTACTTTTTTGAGATTTTCATATTGAAAATTGAAACGATTTTACCTGCATCTGTGGCATGCTAGGTATAAGGACAATCCAAATTGTTGTCAGCTCATTGCTGGAGAACTTGATTCAAATGGAGATATTTCAAAAATGAAGGTTTCCAAGATGCTAAAACAGCTTGGATTTAAAGTGCCTGCTAAGGCAAAGATGCAGAGGTCTGATGCCTCCAATCAACTTTGGGACAACAAAGAGGATCTTTTAAGGGGTACCCTTCATCCCAATTTAACCATTGCAGGGGAAAGTTCCTCAAGGAAACCTACGTAGGTGTCTGCTTTGAGCATTTTGGGTGCTTTCTGCTTGTGCTTTCTAGCTTGCTGTATGGCCTGTTTGAGGACAATTTACTCTAGATTTATTACATTAGTGTTGGAATAATGGTAGTGACATATCTGGTAGAACATGACACAGGGCTGGATTTTGGTATTTTTTCCAGAAGTTGATTGATGTGGTTTTGCTCTTCCTTGTTAGGCACTCTAGAAAAAGAGTACATGCGTTTAGTGTAGATCAGGAGCAGAAGATTAAAGATTTGTTTCAGCAGTAAGTGCTTTCTAGCTATGTCCATCCTAGTGTTACGTATCTGCTTTTTGGCTAAAATAAAAGAATCTGAAGTTGAAGTGTGTAATGTCTTGAAGGTTTAAAGATCACAAGAGGTGCAGCTTCATGATTGCTAATGCGCTTGATGACTCTGGCAGAATATCTGCTGCTCGGGTTACTCACAAACTCAAGCAACTTGGCCTTATTGGGCCAAGAAAGAAGTCTAATGCTAACATGCAGTTGAGGGATGAGATTTTCAGTGACATTTCTTCAGAAGGTGCACATGAATCTGATGATGAAACATTGTTATCTCTGAGAAATAGGTAACATCAAATTACTGTACTACTTTCAATGTATAAAAAAATGCATCTACATGGGTTAAGTTGTTTTTCTGTGCATTGCCAGAGTGAATAGTTGGATGAGTGCCTCATATGTCTCACAAAATTATTTTTATCTCCTGTTTTTTGGACTCACCTGCTTAGTTTTGTCATTCCCTTTTTTGTTTGTTTGTTTAAGGATTCTCCTTGTCACAATGTAAAGACCTATGTTTCCAATTGAATAAATGAGCTAGAATGAAAATTTGGAAAGAACTGTATTGTTATTGGATAATGCTTTACAATTTTTTCGAAAGTTCGTTCATATAGATCAGGTTTTCTAATTACCAAATGCATCTTTTTAAAGTAGTCAACAAAATAATTGAGAGTCATGAAAATGGTTTTGCATCTTTCAGGCTATAAAAAGTTTCAATGTGTGTTAGTGAAATTTCCTCAAAAGTCAGCGATGTAATTCCTCTAAAGTATGCCATACTTAGCTCTGGCATTCTAGCAGCAGTTTTTGTATCATACTATCATACACCCAGTTAATTTGTGACAATTGACTATGATAACATATATGAGAATATTAAGGACCTCATTATCTCTGTCTTTAGGGGCAAACAAAAGCGAAATGGAAGCCACTATGGTGTGAGGCCCAATAAGAAGATTGCAAGAAAATTCACCAAAAACATCTCTGATGATGAATTACTTAGCTCCGCAATGGCGTATGTTTCTCTCTCTCTTCCCCCTTTTGATCTCTTCTCTATGCATTCTAGAGTCCTTGCTATATTCCAGTGGTATTTGCATTAGGAAGAACCTGCGAAGGATGCTCCAGCTATATGTGTGTTTTGCTGTATTTAGCATGATACCACTGTTGCAAACATAGAAATTTTAGTCCGCATTCTTGCAGGAGCCCATTTTCTGTTGTATATTATGTTCAGTACTTTGATTCAGTAAATGAGAGGACCTATGGGTATCCAAAATTACAAATAGATAGTCTAACACTTGTTTTCTAATATTTACAGTGTGTTTGATATGGTCTTGGATAGATATAATGTAACATTAATGTGAACTAAATATCATGAAGAAATTCTTCAGAAAACTTTGACTGCACGTCAGGTAAAATGTGTAAGCTGAAAAATGATCCATTCTTGTTTAAAGCCATGACAAAAACCATCAATTGGGAAAAGATTTTGTACTCTGGTACCATGTTCACTTTCGGTGACGAAGATTCACACTTAGTGCATAGTTCCATACGGAGTGCTAGCACCAAATTAATTTATTTACAGCTAATTGCTATGGAAGGGTTTGTCCCCAATTTACAATTGGATGGGAAATGCGTTGATGTGGATGAAAATTTAAACTTAGTGGAAAGTGGGTGAATTTTCAAATTCTTTTCCCTATTTTTCAAGTTCTCAATGCTCATTCTTTTGTTTTGTTTTTCACTTACTAAAACTCTGGTTTTTGGCCAGTAAAACAAAGAAAAAGCCCCAAAAGAGTGATTATGAGGAACTTAATACTGATTCATTTGAGAAGAATATAGTCGAAGCTAACTCCCCTGGCAAGGATACCCAAGTTTCAGAGAGGTATTTAATTTCTATTTCTCTAATCCAGTAATCTTATTTTGACTAAAGTGGGGGTTCTCGTCTATAGCTTATTCTGGCAACATGCGTTTCACATACACGCACACATGTGTGTGTGTGTGAGTTTGGAACATTTATTATGGTTGTTGACTTTTTGAATGATTCTTTTATACTTGCTTCTTAGTCCAAATCATCTATTCTATTATCTATTTCATCGTCTATTCCATTAATGATTATATGAAATGTGCATTACATATTTCCTTACGAGAAAATTTGATTAAAAATAAGATACACTTGGCAAATTGGAATAAAAGATAAAATAGGAAATGAAATAAAGGATTCTAAGTGCTTCCTAAATATTGAGGTCATAAATATCTTCATTCATTTATAGTTGTTGCATTCCAAACTTTTACGACGATGGATTGAGTTTTTAAACTTGCCATTTTTAGATGCAATAGAAAAGCCAAGTGATTATGTGTACTCATAAACTGAAACTGGAGAGGGGTAACTTATAAAAGAAAGAAAAATACCGTGGTATACATAATACTACTTTCTCTCTTTTCTTTCCTCTTCTGTCATGCACAAATATGGAGATCAGGTATTATCTAAGGGCAGTCTCAGGCATAACAATGATGCGGACTCTTATTCCATTCTAGTTTGAAATATTTCTCTAGTATGCTGTTAATCTTATAAATGTGATTATTTCTATAAGCAACACTATTCCAAATTTAAACCTTTCAGACCTCTGGGAATTGCTTCAAATTGTTGTCACTTAATTTGTCTTCAGTTTTTCAGTTTTCTGTTCAACCTATAAAATGTTCATTATTCTGAAACTTGAATGTGGATTACTTCTTATAATACTATTCTTTTTCCAGGGATGAATTTATGCAATCCAATCACATGGGTGCTGTTGAAATTGACACTGCAATTGTTAACCATTCTGCTGATTCAGAAACTGGGACAACTGCAATGGAGAATCTAGTTGAATCCAATGCCAAGTCTTTCGAGAAAGCTGGCAATTCCAAGCATCCACTCTTTGATGATGGTGTTGTTGACGAGTTGGTCGATTTTGATGAAAACACAGAACCTGTTACGACACAGGAAAATAGTGCATCAAGAAGGCGGCTGAGAATGGTAATAGATTTTGATGATGAATAAAGTTTGTTGAATTACATGCTACATTTTTGTAATATGTATATTGAATGTACAAATGCTGTAAGAGATGGATTCTGAAATATTATAGGCTCTCTCTTTTATTACCCAGCAGCTATGTCTAAATGTTAGAAAAGGTTCCAATTATCAACTTCATAACTTACTGGCTGATGGGCTCCCTTGATGTTTGCATATTTGTTTTTCCACAGACCTTTTGAGTCACTTGGAGTCTAGTTTGCTAATTAAAAAACCTTAGGCTGCAATTGATTGTAAAATATTTCTCATGCTTCACGTCTCTCAAACATAATTTTGTGTCAAACATGTGCTTGGCTGAGAAACTCTTTTGATGTCTCTGAGAAATGAGGAGACAGCCTTATCTCCCCTCAGATCTCACTTTTCACAGACACGAGGCACCCAATACTCACAATTCTCTTACTTTTTTACTTCAACGGTTTTTTTCATTTTTTTATTATTCATTCACTTAATCTTTCTTTTAGGCTTGAGAGAGAGAGAGATTTGGGGCGGCTATTGGGGGGCAGAGAGAGAGAAATTGAACAGTAAATTTATTATTTTTATGAAATAAAACAATCATTAATGAAAATTTAGTTTATTTATTTTTATCATTTTTCATTTAATTCGATTAATTTAAAATTTATTAAAACTAAATTCATGAAAATCTACAAAAAAATAAATAAAAAGTCTTAGTTGAAATTTAATTTTGCTCAAATTAGAAAATATTTGATTGTCTAGTTTATAAAAAATTATCAAATATATTATATATTAAATTTATCTTTTATTTAAATTTTTTTATATAACTATTCTCCGTCTCAAACAAACTAAAATTAAAAATATTAACTAAAAAATCCCAACTTACTTGACTAATTAATAATCCCAACGTATGACCTTCTACTTATGCTTGCTTTAAAAGTACATGCCATTGTTTTTTATAAATATTCACGTACCATTACACACATATCATGCGTTCTTAATACAAATATATATAAGTAATACATTTGCAGAATTTTATATCCTTATAAAGTACATAAATAATAATGATCATGTTCTTTATACGCTGATAGGATAAGGTATAAAATAAATAACATGCTTCATAAGTTAATTTTCGACAATATGTGTGTTTCATTTAATTTCGTAATTATAACAAATAAATTTAAAAAAGTCCGACTAAACATTCATAAAACTATAATTTATTAAAATTTTTAAAATATCAATAAATTTTGTTTTTATTATAAATCCTGAACAAATTGAACTTGTTTATTTACTAATACATGATAGGTTTTTTAATGTTTTAAACAAAAATATTTTCAGTTTAACGTATTTATGGATTTTTCTTAATTTTTTTAATATGTTATTACTACCAAACAAATAAAAAAATAAAAAAAAATTTATTTATAGACGATATTTTGATAAGAGTTAAAGGAAAAAATTGATTTATTAAAATTAAAAATTTATTTTACATTGTTAATTTATTTTAAATCCTAAGCAAACTGAAAAAATAAAATAAAAAAATTCTCATACAACAGTTTCATTATCTTAAAAAAATTTATCAAATATTTCTCAAAAACAATCTCATAATTATTTATAACCTCAAATCATATCAACACATTATATCACTATAATTATTACACTTTATCTCACAACCTCATATTTCATTTTCATATCTTGAAGACACCAAAACAACCCCAAAATCTTTAAAACACCAAACATGAGACACAATTCCGCAAGCAATTACAACTTTATATTCCACTAGACCCGCCAGGGGCTGCCCAGAATACAAACAGAGATGAATAAGAAAGAAGTCACTGTTTCTTGAGCAGTTGATCAGGAAGATGGTCTTGTCGGCAAGTTGGCTGATTTTGATGAAAACACAGAACCTGTTAGCACACATGCAGGAAAATAGTGCGTCCAGGGGATGGCGTAAAGTTAAGGATGAATAAAGTTGTTGAGTTGAAGGTTTGTTATAAGTGCTGCATTTTTGTTAATGTTAAAATGGTGAAATATTAGAGGCTTTCTTTCCTATTACCGACTGACTGTTTTGTGAGACTAACAAGACGTTAAAGAAGGTCCAGACTATCAACATCATGACTTAGTGCTCTCCACTCTTGTTTGCCTATGTATTCGTTTTTCTACAAAGATCTTGACTAAGAGCCTACTCTACAAATTAAAGAGCCTTATATTCCACTGGAGGACCTGCTAGGCCCCTGCCCGGAATGCAGGAAGAGATGAATAATTTTTTGAGCAGTTGAAAAAGGCTCAAGATGAGATCAATGCCAGATTTTCCGATGACTTTTGTGTTAGAGAAAATAATAAAGAATCTGAAAAATAATATGTGGAGTCGGACATGAATATGCTTTATTTAAAGTGATTATTATCCCCATTATAAAATTTGCTATAGGATTAAATAAAAATTCACTTTTAGAATATAACAATACAATCCCAAAATCTACATATCAATTTTGAAGATTTCTAAGTATGTGAGAATTTTAAGAAAAATCGGACAAAGATATATTTCTTGTATGTAAAAATAGAAGGCACTCTTTTTTAATTTGCAACAAAACACACGAACTACTTTTCCCCAAATACAAGCTATTATCAACATTTTGCACTCATTGGACTCACAAGTCTTTCCCACTCCAATTGAAATATCACAAACTAGAAGTAAGATGGATTGGGACAAAAAATTGGCAATTATGAAGATGTCTAGCTCTGTTGTTGTGGAAGACACCACATGTAAGACTACATGACTATATAACATAGAGTCACATCAAGTGGGGTACTGTAATAGCTAGCCCTGCATTCAACTGATTTGAAGAGTCCAAATTGGCAATATATATCGATAGGAATATTACTACTATATATACTAGTCTTTATATGCAACAAATACACCACCCCTTTTCTCAAACATTAAAGAGAATTTCAGAAAGCTATAACCTTTGAAGCCATGTTTTATATTTTTTGCCGTTAAGTTCTTTCATCTCTTGGATCATTGATACTCAAAAGAAAAAAAAATGATGA